>CM040422.1:600000-873392 GCA_022702705.1 Papilionanthe hookeriana x Papilionanthe teres | reverse complement strand
TGGAGGTAGTGAGGGAGAAAGAGAGACAAAATGAAGAAGTGAGAAGTTTTAAAGAGAGAGTGAATGGGAGAGAGAGTGATAATTGAGGTTGTGGAAAGATTTAGTTAGATCAGAGAATCAGGGTTAAAGAGAGGGAAAGAACGGAAGAATAGTGAGAGAGAGGGAGCAAGAGAGGGGAAACAGAAAGGGAGATAGCGAGGGAGAGGGAGGGAGAGAAGAGAGAGAAAGAGAGAGCGAGTGATGGAAGCAAGAGAGTGGGGGAGATAGTGGAGGATAGAATGAGAGAACGAATAAGAGGAAGAACTGAAAAAAAAAACAACAAAGCAAGGTGTAAAGGAGGGTATAAGATATAAAAAGGCAACAAAGAGTGGAAAAAAGAGAGGAAGAGAAAAAATAGAGAAGAGGATAGACAGTGAAAAGAGAAAGTTTGAGTAAGGGAGAGATAGAAGAGAGTGAGCTAGAAAGAATGTGATTGGAAGAGAGAGTAAGACAGAGGATGGGGCATGGACATAAAGAAGGTGAGAGGGAGAAAGATTGAGAGTGAGAGAGTGTATAAGTGTGTGAGATGGAGAGAGAAGAGTGGGCTATAAAGGGGAAATATAGAAAGGGCATGAATGAGAAAGTAAGAATTATAGAGGGGGAGAGTGAGAGCGACATGAGAAAAAAAAATATCAGGAGGGTGCGAAGTGAGAGAGACTATGAGCTAGGGAGGGAGGAAGAGAAGAGTGAGACAGAGAGCATTAAAAGGAAGGAAAGAGAGAGGGAGGGATCAAGAGAGATATATAGATAGAGAGGGAGAGAGTGAGAACATGAATAAGGAAATGGGAGTTAGTGATAGAATAGACAGAGAGGTGAGGGAGAGAGAGAAGGGTAAGAGTATGTGAGAAACAATGAGAGAGAGGAGAGAGGGATTGAGAGGCAAAAAGTTGGAGAGCGGGAACGAGAGAGTCCGTGTGAGGGATTGGACGAGAGAGATTGAGTATGAGAGATTGTGTGTGTATATGAGGAAGAGATAGTTAGAGGGAAACATAAGAGAAAAGGATGGAGGAATGTCAGAAATAAATGTGAAAGAGAAAACAAAAGGTGAAAAAGAGAGAGGAAGGGAGCAAAGGAGGAGAGAGTAGTGGAGAGAGTGATAGAGAGTGAAAAGGAAATATAAAGTGAAGAAAGTTTGAGGTAAGAGAGAGTGAGTGAGACATAAAGAGATAGAGAAATTATAAAAATGGCTAGGGAGAGAGAGAGAGTAAGAGAAAGGGATACAGAAAGGGAGATGGGTAAAGAGAGGGAGGGAGGGTTGAAGTAAGGGAGGAAGGAGTCAGGGAGAGAAGAGAGAGAAAGAGACAGTAGGAGGGATGTAAGTAATAGAGAGGGAAAAAGAGCGGGGAATAAATGGAAAGAAAGAGTGAGATGAAAGAGTGAAGAGAGAGCAACAATAAAGAGGGCAAAAGAGCATAATATAGAAAAAGAGGATAGAGTGCAAGAAATAGAAAACGAGGAGAGAGAGTAATAGTGATGAGTATTGAGAGAGAAGAGAGAATGATGTAGAAATGGAGAGAGAGGATGGAGTGTGAGAGAAAGAGCAACATGGTGAGAGAGAGAGAGGGAGAGAGAGTGTAGGAGAGATTGAGAGCATGCGTGTGTGAGAGATACTGTAGGAGTGCATGTGAGATAGAGAGATAAAGTGAAATGGAGAGGGTGAGAGAGAGTGATGAAGTGGACAAGAAAGAGAGATAGAGAGAGGGAGTAAGATGGATTACAGAGAGAGCAGTAGTGAGAAAATGATAGAGAGTGAAAATGAAATAAAGAGAGAAGAAAGACTGAGGAATGATGGGGTAAGAGAGTGAGTGAGAGTTAAAAAGATAGGGAGAATAGAAGAATGATAAGAGAGAGAGAGAGAGTAAGAGAGGGAGATGGGGAAGGAGAGGGAGGGAGGGACAAAGTAATGATGGAGGGGAGGGGGGATAGAATAGAGAGAAGGAGATAGAGGGAGGGATTGAATTAATTGAGGTGGAGAGACACAATGTGGGATAGAGGATGAGAAAGAGTGAGGAAGAGAGTGGAAGTGAGGGAGAGCAAGAGAGTGAGAGAAGATAAAGAAGGAAGATACAGAGAGAAATAGAGAGGGAGAAATGAAAATAAATAGAGAAAGATAACAGAGAGTGTGAGAGAGAGCATGAGTACTAAAAAGAAGTAAACAGAGAGATAGAGGGAGGCTGTGAGAAAGATTTAAGAGAGAGAGTTATCAAGAGAGGGAGAGAGTGTGAAGAGAAATGAGAGTGTTGGAAGATAGAGCAAGAGAGAGTGAGCGAGAAGGGGAGAGAGGGAGAGCAAATGAATGGATAATAAAGAGTGAGAGAGTTGTAAGGGGAGCTAGGGAGAGAGAAGGAGGAAGAGAGGGAGAGAAAGTGCAATATAGAGAGAATGATAAAAGTGTGAGTGAGGGAGGGAGGAGGATAGAGGAGTGAGGCTAGGAGGATGGACTAAGAGAAATTGTGAGAGAAGATGGAGTAGCAGTATGGAGAATAAGTGAGAGAGAGATAAGAAAGAGTGAGAAAGAGAGAAGAAGGGAGGAGAGTGTGCTATGTTGATGAGAGGGAGGGAGAGACAGAAGGAGAGAGAGTCAGAGAAAATTTGGGAGAGAAGAGAGTGAGATGAGGGTGAAAAATAAAGAGAAGAAGAAGGTGGAGAGAGAGCAATAGAGACAAAGACAGAGATATGAGGGTGAGAAAGAGAGGGAGAGAGTGAGAGTGAAATACAATAGAGAGGAGTAAGAGTGATAGTGAAATTTAATAAAGAGAAGGAGAAAGAAAGGGAGTAGGAAGATATTTTGAACAATGAGTGAAAGAAAACAAGAGAGGGAGCAAGAGAAATTGTTTGTGGGGATAGTGGGTGTGAGAAAGAAAGAGAAGAGAGACCAACAGAATACAAGTAAGAGATAGACACCAAAAAGTGTGAAAGAGAGAGGGAGTGAGAGATTTATATGAGGGAGTGATGGTGAGAGGGAGAGAAAATTTGAGAGAAAATAGAGTGGGAGAAGATAGATAAAGGAGTGAGTGAGAGGGAGAGACGGAGGGTGAAGAGGACGATGAATGAGAGAGAGAGATGGAAAGGTTGAGGTGAAGTCCATAGGAGGGATAGAGGGAGAGAAAGAGAGACCATTTGTGTGAGAGAGAGGGACAAGTGAGAGAGAAGGGGAAGGAGGGAGATAGTGTAAGAGAGAAGGGGATAGAGTAAAAGAGAGCGAGAGGAGAGAGAGAAGAGAGACCAATAAAATAAAGAGCATGAGAGAATAAAGAGTGAAAAAGAGAGGGAGGGAGGGAGTAATAGTTAGAATGAAATAGAATAGAGGGAGAAAAAGAGAGAGAGAGAAGAAAGTGTAAGGAAGGAGAGTAAAAAAGGAGGAAGAGAGACAATGAGAGTGGGTTTGAGAGAGAGAGAGAGAGAGAGAGAGAGAGCGGAGGAGGGAATGTTTGTGTGTGAGTGGGTGTAATGGAATAACTAGTTATAGAAGTGAGAGCATTAACTATAATAAATAAAAAGTGAAAAATAGAGAGATGGAGAGAGAGAGATTAAATAGTGGAGCGACTGAGGTAGAGATAGTGAAAGAGGTAGAATGAGAAGAAAAAATGAAGATAATAAAAGAGGAATAAGGAGTGAGGAAAAGAAAGAGAGTGAAAGAGGTAAAGAGTATGAGTAAAAGAATGAGAAAGTGAGAAAAATGAGTGAGAGAGAAGAGAGAGGGATTGAAAGAGACAAATGTTGGAGAGAGAGTGTGTGCGGTATTGGGACATAAAAAGAGAGATGTTAGTGACAAAAGAGAGATTGAGACAGAGAAGAGTAAGAGAGCAAGATATAAAAAATAGAGAGTGGAGAGATATTTAAGAGTGAGGAATTAAGAAAGAGAAAGAGACACAATTAGAAAGAAAAAGTGAGTAAGGAAAAATAGAGTAAGAAAAGGTTGTGGAGGGAGAGAGGGAAGGAGAGCAGGATGGAGAGGGAGAGAGTGAGGGAGAGAGTGTGTGAAAAAGAGAGGGAGTGTGTGCGTGTGATTGAATAGACTGAGAGAGAGAGAGTAAAATAAAGAGAAAGGGAGTGTGTGCGTGTGATTGAGTGTAATAAAAAATAGAGTAATCAAAGTGAGTAAAAGAATGATTAGGAATAAAGAGTGTAAAATAGAGAGGGAGGAAGTGAGAGTGATTGAAGAGAGGGAGTGATAGATGTAGAGAGAGTTAGAAAAGTAGAGAGAGAAGTAAGTGTGAAGGAAGATAGAGCAAGAGATAGTGAGCTAGAGGAAAAAATGGAGGCAGAATAGGAGAATGAGTGAGAGATAGGGGGAGGGAGGGTGATTGAGAGGGAGGGAGGGATGAGAGAAAGGCGGTGGGGGATATAGGAGGAGAAAGAGTGAGAGGAGAGAGGGAAGAGAGACTAAAAGAGGAGAGAGTAAATGTGCTCATGAGAGAGAAAATTGAGAGTTAGAAAGAGAGGGAGTAAAGTGAGTGAAATTGAGGAGAGAGAGACTGAGAGCAAGAAAAAGGGAAAAAAGCAATAAATAGAGAGAGAAAAAAGAGTGAGGGAAGAGAGAACAAACTAGAACGAAAGAGCAAGTGAGAAAGAGGAAAGCAAGGTAAAAAGTGAGAGAGAGGGAAAAAAATAAAATAGAACGAGAGATGTTTTGAGAGAGAGAGAATATATATATATATATATATATATATATATATATATATATATATATGTATGTATATATATGTATGTATGTATGTATATGTATGTCTAGAGACGAAGAAAAAGTAAGAAGGGTATGTAAGAAAGGGAAGAGACAAAAGGGAGTAAGGAAGGGAAATAAAGAGATTGAGAGAGAAAAAATGTGAGAGAAGTTATGAGGTTGAAAGAAAAGGTGAGAGGACATCATGGAGAGTAATGGGGATTGAGAGAAAAAGAGAGAAAATGAAAGGAGAGAGTGTCGCAGAGAGAGGAAGAGAGGGAGAGGTGTTGGAAGAGGGAGAAAGAAATAAATTGAGAAATAATGAAAAAGAAATGAAAGTGCGAGAGTGAAGAAGAAATAAAAGGAATCAGAGAAAGTAAGGAAGCAGGAGAGAAGTGAGAGATGAAGAGCAAGAGAGTGGGCGACGTAGTTAGAGAGAAATTTTTAAATAAAGATGGAGAGAGTGAGAAGAAGAGTAAGGTAAAGAGAGTGAGATATATGGAGAGAAAAGGAGAAAGGGAGGGAGGGAGTGAAAGTGGGAGGCAGAGAGAGGAAGAGATGTGTGAGAGAAGGTGGGTAATATGAGACAGAGATGATGCAGAGAGAGTGAAAGATAGAGAGGGCTGAGGGAGGGATTGAAGGAGAGAAGTAGGGAGAGAGGGAGAGTGAGAAAGAGTGTAGACATAGAGGGAGGGAAGAGAGAGAATAAAGGGCAACATAAAAAACATAGAGGTAGAAAGATATAATAGAGAAGGAGCATGAATGGTAAGAGAAAGAAATAGAGAGATAGAGGAACCAAGAGAGGGACAGAGTGTTTGAGAAATATAATGCTGGTAGATAGAGCAAGAGAAAGTGAGGGAAAATAGAGGGAGAGGACAGAGGGAGAGAGGGAGAGAATGTGCGAGAGAGAGAGAGAGAGAGAGATAGGAACTGTGAGTGAGAGAGAGAGGGAAGGAGGGAGAAAGAGGAGAGAGAGTGAGAAGATGGACAAAGATAAATAGTGAGAGAAGATGGAGCAACAGTACGGAGAGTAAGTGAGAAAGAGATAACAATGAGTGAGAAAGAGAGAAGAAGTGATTGAGCTAAATTGAAGAGAGGGAGGGAGCGACAGAAGGAGATAGAGTGAGAGAATTAAATTTGCAGAGAAGAGAGTAAGAGAAAGAAGGAGATGGAGATAAAGAGTAGAGTGAGGAGCATATAGAATCAGAGAGAGTGACAGAGAAAAGAGGGTGAGAAAAAGAGGGAATACGAGAGTGAAATTTAATATAGAGGAGAGAGAAAGGGAGAGGGAAGATATATTGAGGGAATTGAAAGGGAGTGAATGAAAGCAAGAGAAGGAGCAAGAGAGAATGCTTATGGGAGATAGTGTGTGAGAAAAAAATTAAAGAAGAGAGGCCAACATAATACAAAGTAAGAGAGACAACAAGTGAGAAAGAGAAAGATGGACTGAGAGAGATTTAAGTGAGATAGAGTGATGGAGGGAGAGAGCAAGAGAGATAAATAGAGAGAGAAGTGAGTGGGGGGATGATAGAGCAAGAGGGAGTGAGAGAGAGAGAGAGGGAGGAAGAATAGGGTAATGAATGTGAGAGAGAGAGAGCGACAGAGATAGATGGAAGGGTTGAGAGGAAGTACATGGGAGGGATAGAAGGAGAGAATAGCCTGTTTGTGTGAGAGAGAGGGAAGGAGGGAGAGTAAGAGAGAGTAGGGGATAGAGGAAGAGAGAGGAGTGATGACAAGGAGAGTAAGAAAATGAGTGAGAGATATTGCAAGAATTGAGAGAGAGTGTGTGAGGGAAGGAGGGTGAGAGAGAATGAGAGATAGAGGGAGAGAAAGAGTAAGTAAAGAAGAAAGAGCAAGAGAGAGACAGAGAGAGTGCTAAAGAGAGAAAACAAACAACAAAGAGAGATAAATAGAGAGTGAGAGAGAGAGAGAGAGAGGGAGTGAAGATAGGGAATGAAGGAGCGGGGGAGGGAGAGAGGGTAAGGTAGAATAGAGAGAAAGGAGAGACTTAGAGAAGATAGATCAAAGATTATTAGTGAGAGGCAGAGAGGGAGATATAGAGCGAGATATGGAGAGAGAGAGGGAGTGCGAGAGGGGAGTTAAAAAACTAAATAAATGAAAGAGGGAGAGAGGGAGGGAGGAAGTGAGTGATTGATGGTTGGAGAGAAAGAGTGAGTAAATTGATAAGAGAGTGATGAAAGAGAGCAATAGAGAGTGTTTGTGAGAGAGAAAGAGAGAGAGAAATAGAGAAAGAAATAGTGATAAAGCATAAACATATAAAAGAGCGAGAGAGAGAGGGCAAGAGTAAGAATGAGAGAGGTTAGAAGAAGGGAGTCAAAGGAATGGAAGAGTGTCGGAATGAGAGAGGAAGAGAGAGTGAGAGAGGATAGAGAGTAAAGGAATAAATAGAGATAGAGTGAGAGAGATGGAGAGAGGGGTAGAGAATGAGGCTTAGTAGGTGAGAGAAGGGGTGAACTGGAAGAGATTGAGAAGGAGAGAGGGGATGAGTGTGTGAGAAAAAGAAAGAAGAGCGAGAAAGGGAGAGAGGGAGGTAGGGAAGGAAACAAGAGAGTTGTGGAGAGAGGGAGAGCGAGGAGTGAGAGCCATAGAAGAGAGAGTAAATGAGATAGAGTGAACATGGAGCGAGAAAAAGAGAGGGAATGAGGGAGTAAGCGTGAGAGTGAAACTAAAGAGAGAGGAAGAGAAGCTAGAAAGGGAGAGAGTGCAGGAGAGAAATAGAGAGAAAAGAGAGTAAGGGAAGAGTGAGTTGGAGAGAGGGAAAGAGCGAGTGAGCGAGAGAGGGAGTGAGAGAGAGGGAGGTAAGGAGAGCATGAGAAAGAGAGGGATGAAGGGAGTGAAAGTAGGAGGGAGAGTGAGAGAGACTCAATGAGGGATAAAGGGAGCATTAAAAGAGAACAAAAGAGAGAGAGAGAGGTAAAAATAGGTGGAATAGAGAGTGAGAAAGAGGAAGAGAGAGTGAGAAAAAGAGATAAAAGGAGGTAGTGAGAGGGTTTAAAGAGAGAGTAGGAAAGAGAAAGGAAGAGAGAGTGAGAAGATAGTCTAAGGGAAGATCGAGTAAGAGCGAGTGAGGGGTATGAAGTGGGGGAGAACGAGAGGGTATAGTGTGAAAGAGGAGCAAGAAAGAGAGGGATAAATGTAAGGAGAGGGAGAGAGGTAGAGAAGTCAGAAAATGAGAGAGAGAGGGATGGAAGCAAGAGAGAGAGAAGAGAGAGAGAGAGAGGGAGATAGACCGAGAGAAAAGTAAAAGGAAAGAGAGATGAGCGAGCAATAAAGTAGAGTGTAAAAGAGAATATAAGATAGAAAAAGTGAATAGAGAGTGAGAAAGAGGGAGTGAGAGAGCATAATAGAGATGGAGTAAGGGAGGGAGGGGAGAGAGTGAGAGAGAAAGAGAAAAACGGTAATAGATAGTGAGAATGAGAACAAAATATTGAGCTAAAAAGGGAGAGAGGGAGAGAGATTAAGTGTGAGTGAGAGAGTGTATGAGTTTATGAGACAGAGAGAGAAGAGTGAGCTACACAAGGGAGGCCTAGAGAGGGCACAAATGAGGCATTAAGAAAGATAGAGGGAGAGAGTAAGAGCATTGAGAAGAACAGTAGTGAGAGAGTGAATGAGATCTAGAGAGAAATAGGGAAATAGAGTGAGGGAGAGAAGAAGATATAAGGAAGGGAAAGAGAGAGCAGGACAAGAGATTAAAAGAGATACTGGAGGGTGGGAAGGGAGAGAGAGTGTGAGCAAGGGTTGGTGGAAGAGAAGAGAGAGATAGAGAGTGAGAGAATGAAAGAGAGAGTGAGGGAGGGAACAAGATAGATAGGGAGAGAGTGGGAATGAGAGTAAGGAAAGGAGAGTGAGATAAAGAGAATTTGGGAGATGGAAGGATAGAGGGAGAGAAGGAGAGAGCAAGAGAAGTGTGAGAGAATGTGAGAAATATGAGAAAGAAGTGAGGGACTAGGAGAGATAAAATGTAGAGAGCGAGAGAGAGGGTGTGTATGAGTTTGAGAGAGTGAAAGAGATCTAAAGAGAAAAGGGAGAGAGTTTGAGAGAGGGAGAGAGTGTATCACTATGTGAGATGGAGAGAGAAGGGTGAGCTCATAAGGGAGGCCTAGAGAGGGCAAGATTGAGGGAGTAAGAAAGATAGAGGAGAGAGTGAGACCGATAGAGAGAACAAGCGTGAGAGGGTGAAGGAGATCTAGAGAGAAAGACCCATAATCTCTTCCTTTCTCTCTCTGTCCATATTTCCCTCTCTCCCACTTTCTAAACCTCACTCACTCTCACATACTCTCTTTCCTTCCCTCTATCTCTTTCTCTCTCTTCTACTTCCCCTCTATTTTTCCCTCTCTCTTTTCCTCTTCCTTATTATCTATTTCCCACTCTCTCTCTCTTTCCTTCTCTTTCAAACTCACACTCTCTACCTCTTTTACTCTCTTTCTTTTCCTCGCTCCTTATTCTTCTTTCATTATCTTCATTCTTTTTTCTCATTCTACTTCTTTCACTATCTCTACCTCAGTCACTCCCTCTCTTTAATCTCTCTAACTCCCTCCCTCTCTATATTTTTCACTCTTTATTCCTTATAGTTTCTTCTCTAACTTCTATAACCCGTTTTTCCATTACACCCACTCATAAAAAACATTCCCTCCTCTGCTCTCTCTTTCTCAAACCCACTCTCAATGTCACTCTTGCTCCTTCTCTTTTGCTCTCCTCCCTTACTCTTTCTTCTCTCTCTCTTTTTTGCTCCCTTTATTCTATTTCATTCTAACTATTACTCCCTCCCTCTCTGTCTTTTTCACTCTTTATTCTCTCATGCTCTTTCTTTTGTTGGTCACTCTTCTCTCTCTCCTCTCACTCTCTCTTCCTCTATCCCCTTCTTTGCACTATCTCCCTCCTTCCCCCCTCAATCTCACTTGTCCCTCTCTCTCACACAAAAGGTCTCTCTTTCACTCCCTTTATCCCGCCTATGGACTTCCCCTCAAACTTTCCATCTCTCTCTCTCTCATTCATCATCCTCTTCACCCTCTGTCTCTCTCTCTCACTCACTCCCTCTCATATAAATCTCTCTCACTCCCTCTCTTTCTCACTTTTTGGTGTCTATCTCTTACTTTGTATTTTGTTGGTATCTTATCTCTTTCTTTGTCACACCCACTATCCTCACAAACAATTTCTCTTGCTCTCTCTCTTGCTTTCTTTCACTCATTCTTCAAAATATCTTCTCACTCCCTTTCTCTCTCCTTCTCTCTATTAAATTTCACTCTCACTCTTACTCCTCTCTATTATATTTCACTCTCACTCTCTCCCTCTCTTTCTCGCCCTCATTTCTCTATCTCAGTCTCTCTTGCTCTCTCTCCTCCTCATTCTTCCTCTCTTTATTTATCACCCTTCTTATCTCACTCTCTTCTCTCCCAATTTTTCTCACTCTCTCCTTTTGTCTCTCCCTCTCTCTCATCAACTTAGCACATCCCCTCCCTTCTCACTCTTTGTTATCTCTCTCTCACTTACTCTCTGTACTGCTACTCCATCTTCTCTCACTATTTCTCTTAGTCTATCCTCCTAGTCTCACTCCTCTATCCTCCTCCCTCCCTCCCTCCCTCCCTCCCTCCCTCACTCACACTTTTGTCATTATCTCTATATTGCACTTTATCTCCCTCTCTCCCTCCATCCCTCTCCCTAGCTCCCCTTACAACTCTCTCACTCTTTATTATCTCCATTCATTTGCTCTCCCTCTCTCTCCCCTTCTCGCTCGCTCGCTCTTGCTCTATCTTCCAACACTCTCTATTTCTCTCTCACACTCTCTCCCTCTCTTTCTCTCTCTCTCTCTCTTAAATCTATCTCACAGCCTCCCTCTATCTCCATTTTCTTCTTTTTAAAACTCATGCTCTCTCTCACACTCTCTGTTATCTTTCTCTATTTCTCCCTCTATTTTTATCTCTATATCTTCCTTCTCTATCTTTCTCTCACTCTCTCTTGCTCTCCCTCACTTCCACTCTCTTCTTCACTCTTTCTCTTCCTCTATCCCACATTGTGTCTCTCCATCTCTATTGCTTTAATCCCTCACTCTATCTCTTTCTGTCTATTCTCTCCCTCCCTCTCCTCCTTCATTACTTTGTCACTCCCTCCCTCTCCTTCCCCATCTCCCTCTCTGTCTCCCTCTTCATCTCCCTCTCTCTCTTACTCTCTCTCTCTCTCTCTTGCCATTATTCTATTCTCTCTATCTTTTTACCTCTCACTCACTCTCTTACCCCATCATCCCTAAGTCTCTGTTCTCTCTTTATTTCATTTTCACTCTCTATTCCTTTCTCACTACTGCTCTTTCTATAATCCATCAAACTCCCTCTCTCTATCTCTCTTTCTTGCTCACTTCATCACTCTCTCTCTCACCCTCTCCATACAAAAGAGGAAGAGAGAGAAGGCAAGTGAGGGAGTAAGAGTGAGACAAATTGAAGAGAGTGAGGGAGCGAGGAATAAAGAGAGACAAAGAGAGAAATAAATAAAGAATGGAAAGTGAGGAAAGAGGGAAAGATAGATAAATAACGATAGAGAAGAGGGGGTGAGAGAGAGAAGAGAGAGAACGAGAGGAGGAGATAGGGTTAGAAGAATAGATATAGGAAGAAAGAGTGAGTAAAGATAGATAAAAGAAAGCAAGATAAAGCGAGAGATCGAGGGAGAGAAACACAAGATAAAGTGAGAGACATAGAGTGAAAGGGAGAGAGAGTGAGAAAGAGACAGATTGAAGGCAGGAGTAAGGGAGAGAGCGATGAAGGGGGAGATGGAAAGAGAGTAGGAGAGAGACTAGAGAGAGGGAAGAGAGCAAGAAATATTTACAAGGAAGAGAGAGGAAGTGAGAGAGGAACAGAGAGAGGAAAAGATAACGAGCAATATGGAGATAGGGAGGGAGAGTAAGAGAATTAGTGAGAAGAAGAGAAGAGGAGAGGGAGATGGAGATGGAGAGGAAGAGAGATTGAGATCGAGAGAATGGGAGGGAGGGCAGTGAAGGGATAGAATGAGAGAAAAAGGGTGAGAGAGTGTGTGAAAAAGGGAGAGGGAAAGTGAGAGTCCCTCTATCTCTCTCACTCATTCTCTTATTCTCTCTAGCTCTTTTCCGCTATCACTCTCTTTTTCTTTATCTTTCTTCACGCTCTATTCTCTCTCTATTTCTCTCTCCATCTCTTGTTCCCTCTCTCTTCAATCTATCTCACTCTCTGGCTCTCACTTTTTTCCACTATTTATTTCCTATTGTTCTTACTCTCTCTTATATTGTTCTATCTTTTATTACTCTTACTCACAATCCTTATCTCCCTTTTTCTCTCTTAGTCCTCTCGCTTTTTCTCTCCCAGTCTCTCTCTTCATCTCTATATCACTCTCACTTCTAACTTGTCCCTCTATCCTTCTCATTCTCTATGCTTTCTCTCTCTCCTAATCTGTCTTTTATTTTTCTCCCTTCACTCTCATTCCTTTCACCCTTCCTCTCCATCTATCCTCAACTCTTTCTCCCCGTCTTAATTTCCTCCTTCCCTTTATATGTCTCCTTATTTCTCTCTTCTCTCTCTCCTTCACACACTCTATCACTCCCTCCCTCAACCTCCCGCATCCCCCTCATTCCCTCTTTCTCATTCTCTCTCAGTCATTCTCTTGTTCTCCTTTCCTCTGTCCCTCACACTAACCCTCACTTCTCTTACTCTCACTTTTCCTACCTGCCCTCCCATCTCTCTCTTTCCTCTTATTCATTTTCTTCTCTCCTCTTTTCTCTCACACACTCTCTCTCCATCTTCACTCTCTCTCACGGACTCTTCCCCTTATTGTCTTTCTCACTCTCCTTCTCTCTTTCTCCCTCTCTCTATATCACTTGTTGCTCTCTTTTCTAACTGCTCTCTTACCTGATCTCACCAAGTTTTTATTTTGTTGCTATTCTCTTCTTATCTCTCGCACTTTTGCTTTATCTACCCTTGTTATTTCTCCCTCCCACCCCTCTCCCTCCCTGCCTCCCTCCCAACCATCTCTCCAAGTCCTTCCATTTTTTCTATCGCTCTCTCTCCCTGCTGCACTCCATCATTTCCAACATCCCTTTCTCTCAACCTTATATATTCTTTTACTTTCTCTCTTTCAATCTCTTCAGCTCCCTTTCTTGCTTTTCCCCATCTCTCTCTCTTTCCTCCTCCATTTCTTATTACTATTTTTCTCTATCTCGTCCTTTTCTTGCTCTTATCTCTCTATCTTTCACTTTTTTCTCTACCTCCCCCTCATCTCTATCTCACTATTTCTCACATTCTTTTACATTCTCCCTCTCTCTTCCTCCCTCTTTCACACCCTCCCTCTCTCTTCCTCCCTCTTTCACACCCTCCCTCCCTCTTTGCCTCCCGTTTCTTTCACACACAAGCTCTATCTCTTCCAATCTCTTGTTCACTCTCCTTCTCTCATTGTTCTCACGTTCCCTCACACATCTCTCTCTATTTCTCTCTCCCTCTCTCCCTCCACCTCTCTGTCTCCTCTATCTCTCATATCTTTTCCTTTCTCTGATTCTCATTCGCATCCTCTTTATTTATATATCTCTCTTGATGCCTCCCTCTTCTCTCTCATGGTTTCTCATATTCCCTCACACTTCTCTCTATTTCTCTCTTCCTCTCTCCCTCCGTCTCTCTGTCTCCTCTATCTCTCTCACTCTTTTCCTCACTCTCTCTTTCAATCTCTCACACTCACACTTGACTCTTTCTCTTATGTTTTTCTCTCACACTCTCTTCCTCACACACACACATTATCTGTCTATGCTCAATCTTTCTCTCCCTTATCTTCCAAATGGACCCTCTATCTCGCTTTCTAACTTTTATTCTTCTCAATCCTTCCCTCTCCTGCTCTGTCTTCCCTCACTCTTTCTTCTCTCTACTCTCTCCCTTTCTTTCTCCCTCTTCCTCTCTCTTCTGTTTCACTCTCACTATTACAAATTCATTCTCTCTTTTTCTTGTTCCATGATTACTCTCTTCTATTGCTCTCTCTCCTCTCAATCTTTCTCTCCCACTTTCTCCCACTTTATTTCTTCCTTCCTTCCCACCCTCTTTCTCGCTCTCTCACTCTTCTTTCTCTTTCTCACACACTCTCCCCCTCTTCCAATTCATTTCCCAACTCTATCCTGCTAAATCTCATTCTCTACCACCCGTTCTTTCTCTCACTCACTCTATATCTTCCTTCAGTCTCATTTTCTCCAACTCGCACTTTGTCTCTCTACAACTCCATCCATCTATCTCTCTTTCTCACTCTCTCCCTCTCTCGCTGATTTCTCTATTCATACTTTATCACTTTTTTCTTTATCTATTGCTCTCTCTCATTTTCTCTCACATGCACTCTATTGCTCTTTTTCATCACTCTCTTATCACTCTACTCACTCTTTCTCTCCAACCATCTCTCACTCTCTTCTCCCTCCCTCTCTCCTTGTTTCATTAATTCAGTCTCTCTCCCAATCTCCCTCTCACCCTCCCTCTCTCTCCATATCTCCCTCTTTATCTCCCTCACTCCACCTCTCACTCACTATCTTTTGTTCTATCTTCCTTGAGTCTCTCTTCTCTCTTTATTTTAGCCTTACCCTCTCTCCATCTCTCGCTCCGGCACATTTTTTAATCCCTATCTTTACTCCCTTTCCTCACTCTCTCACCTTCTATTTCTTCTCTCTTTATTGTTCATGTGCTCTCTTCTGTCCCCTTTGTCTCTCTCTCTTGCTTTTCCTTTTATGTCCCTCTCTACTCTCTCTTCACTCACTCTTTCTCTCTCTCTCTCTCTATCTCTCTCTCACTCTCACTCCCTCACACTCTCTCTAAATTGCTCTTACATCTTGCTCTCTCCCCTCAAATCCATCTCATTATTTCTTATTTTCACTCATACTTCTTTATTTCCTCTCTATGCCTCCCTCATTCAATCCTTCTTCCCTCTCTTTCTACCTCACTCCCAACCTCACACCTCCTCTCCTCTTGCAAACACTCATTCACTCCAGCTTGCTACCTCTCATTTTCTCTATTGCTCTTTGTCATTTCCTCTCTTTTGATCTCTCTTCTCGCACTTTCACTTTTCTTTATTTCTCTCTCTCCCTTTCTATCGCTTTATCTCTCATTATTTCTCTATTATTCTCTCCCTTCGTTAACCTCCCTCCCTCTCTATTTATCTCAATCACTCTCCACCTCCATCCCCCTCTCTCCATCTCTCCTTCTCACTCATTCCCTTACTCTTCCTTCCTATCACAAACATGCTATTATTTTGTGTTTCTTTTCTCTCTCGCTTCCTATCTCTCACTCTTTTAGAATTTTCTTACTCTCTGCCCCTCGCTCTCTCTCACTCTCTCTCTCTTCAATCTCTCCTCTATCTTCACCTTTCTCGCTATCTCCGTTACTCTTACCCTCTGGCTCTCACTTTCTCACTCTCTCCCTTTCACTCTCTCCCTCTCGATCTTTCTTCTTCTCTCTTTCGATCTCTCTCACTCATTCTCTTTCTCTCCTTCCTCTCCCTCTCACTCACCTTTTCTTTATTTTCCCTCTCTCTTTCTTAGTCCCTATCCCTCACTCAATCCCTGTCTCATCTGTCTCTCATTGTTTCTCACTTTCTCCCTATTTCTCTCTCCTCTCGTTCATCCCTTTTTAACTCTCTCCCTCCCTTTATCCCCTATCTCTCACACTCTTCCCATACCTTTGTTCTCACTCTCTCCTTCTTCCCTATACATGTCTTTTGCTCCCTCACTCACTATCTCTCATTCTCTAGCTCTCTATCTCTCTCCCTTTGATTCCTCACACTCTCTCCCTTCCCACTTTCCTAATATCTCTTTTTCTCTCTTGTCCCTCACTCTCATCGCCTCTCTTATATCCTCCTCTCTCTAACTCTCTTTCCTATTTCTTTATAGGTCTCTTTCATTCTTCCTCTCTCATTCTCTTTTTCACTCTCTCAATCTAACTCTATATTTCTCACTCACTCATTCTTGCACTCTCTAGATCTCGCTTGTGCACTCTCTCTCATGAGCTATGACAGACATTCAAATATTCTCTCACTCTCTTCCCTCTCTCAATATCTCTCCGTGTCTCCCTCATAAGGTCCATTTCTCGATCTCTATCTCACTCTCTCTTAGCATCTTGCTCCTTCTCTTGTACTCCAGTCTCTCTCTTCATTGCTACATCTTTTCTCTTCTCTCTCTATACCCTTCTCTATTATTTTCCTTCCCTCGATCTCTCTTTCCTGCACTCTATTCTCGTTTTCTATTTTATGCTCTCTTCTGCTCTCTTCATAGTTTCTCTCTTCCCTCTTTCATCTCACACTTTCTCCCCCTCTATCCCATAATCTATCTCTCCCTCTCTATGGCTTGAATCTCTCCAACTATCTTTTTCTCTTTCTTCTCTCCCTCCTTTCCTCTCTTTCCCCATCTTTCTCTCTGTCTACCTCTCTCTCTTGCTCTCTCTAGCCATTTTTCTATTCTCCCTATCTCTTTATCTCTCACTCACTCTCTAGTCTCACTTCTCTCTCTATTTCCTTTTCATTCTCTATCAAGTCTATCTACTACTATCTCTTTAATCCATCTCACTCCCTCCCTCCCTAATCTTTCTCACTCACTCTATCCCTCTCCCTCACATGCCCTCTATTCCACTTTTCTGTATCTCTCTATCTCTCTCTCACTCTCACTTCTATCTCGCTATCTTTTGACACCTTGTATCTCACACTACCACTTTTCACTCTTCCTCCCTCTTTCACTCCCGACATCACTCTCTTTATCCGCTCTCCTTATCTCTTTCGCTATCTCTCTCTCTTGCTCTCTATCTCGCTCGCTCACTCTCTCCCTCTCCCTCTCTCATGCTCTTTCTTCCCTCACTCTTCTTTATAGTCTCTGACACTTTCTCCCATTCTCGCTCTCGCATTCTCTCTCTTCTATTTCACTATCTCTCTTACTCTGTTGTACCACTCTCTCTCTTTATCATCCATTCTCTTTCTCTTCTCACTCTCTCTTCCTCAATCCCCACTCTCTTTCTCTATTTCTGTCTCTTCCCTTCTTCCTTTCTCTCTCTCTCTCGCTCTTTCCCACTTTTCCTTCCACGTTCTTCTTCACTCTCCATCACTTTCTCATTCTTTCTCATTATCTTATTCTCCCAGCCTCTCTCTCTCTCTTACCCACTCTCTCTTTCCCTATCTTCCCTCATTCTCCTTCTCTCCCTATATCTCTCTCACTCTCACTTCCTCTTTCGCTCACTTCCTCTCACTTTCTCACAATTTGTTCTCTTATTCATTCTCTTTTTTTGCCCACACTTCTCTAACTCTTTCTCTTATGTTTTTCTCTCACTCTATCTTCCTCACACATACAATCCCTCTCTTTACTCAATCTTTCTCTTCTCCTATACCTCAAACGCACTCTCTCCATCTGATCTATAAAAAAATTACCTATTTCTTTATGTCTTAATTCTTATTAATTTCTAAGGATATTATGCTTTAATGAAAGGTATTTTTTGTGTTTTTGGATGTAGGTGATGTAAAAAGGTCTAAAAAGGAAAAAGGAGCAAAAAGAAGCAAAAATGGAGCAAAATACAAAAAGTATATAAAAATACAGAAGTTGGCGCCTAAGCGCCAGACTCGATACAAAAACTGTCAAGTTTTTGACAATGTTTGATCAGTTATTTTGACGGAGTAAGTGGTTATTGGACATTTTAAAAGACTGGCAGTTGTTCCTTGATAATAGGACATGTGATACATTGCATTTGGACGCTCCAAAACGGTTTTAATCGCGAAGAGGTGCGAGCCAAAGTGAAGAGGTGCGAAGAACTGGACGCGGTGCCCGGCGCCTAGGTGCCAGATTCCGGCACCTAGGCTCCAGACCGACCTTCTAGAAGATTCATTGAATGTGGACATGTTTGAAGAGGTACCTCAAGGCAACCCTTGAAGCCTATAAATAGGGGTCCATTTCTTCAGAAAATGTGCCCCTCCCATTGTAACCCTTTCTCTTATCCACTTTAGGATCTCTCATCCTTAGAGAGAGAAATAGAGAGAGAAATTTAGGGCCACTTTTGTTTAGTTTAGTGAGTTTATTTTCAAGTTGTTGCATCTAGAGTTCATTACACTGTGGAGTCAGTAGGAATTAGAAGAACTATAGAAGAAATATTTGAGATAAGTATTTTTATATTTGATTTAAAGTTTATTTATCATGTTTTCTGTTTATTTTCAATGTGTTCTGAGTAGTTAGTTTACTTTCTTCCTTCAATTATGAAGAGATAGATAAGATAATATAAAGATTCGATGGAGAATCGAAATTAAAAATATTTTCAAAACATCGTGATGACATTAATACTCGATCTTACTTTACTTTTTAAATTGGCCATTTAAATTGTTAAAACATGTCGAAGAGTTTTGAGACCTCGAAGGAGAAGAACTCTTAACTTGTAAATGTCACATGAATCTTCGGGTAGTCGAAGGCCATGTGAGGGCTATTCAAGGTGAAGTGCAAATAAATAGAAAGATAAGATTTAAAGGGCGTAGAATTGATAAGTTTTTAGAGTGACAGTACTAAATTCTTATAATTTGATTTATAGATTAGGAAAGGGTCACTAAGTAGGGCCGACCATAGCCACCCTCGGACATCTAGAAGTGTGAGCCTAGATTAACCCATTCTACTAACAATACATCGGACATTTTCCGTAAATCAGCCAATGTTCTTTGCGTCCGGATCAAAGGGTAAAGAATAGGAATGCTTCTATTTGGCACAATACCATAAATCAAATTCTCCAACGAATATTAAATTATCTTAAAAATCTTAGATTAATTGAAGGAAAGAAAGTTGTTTATTTTTTATAGTTTTCATAAATCATTTCCTTATTATTGTTTTCTTTATTTGCATCTAGTAAATTAATAGTAATTTATAATTAAATTAAAAGATAAAAATATATTTTTTATTACCGCATTATTGGGGGTCGGGTCAAGTTTTTAGTGTCATTGCCGGGGAAGAAAGAAATAGAATAGTATAAATTTTCTTATAAAAAATAAAACTATATTATTATAAAAAATAATAATAAATATATATTTTATTCCTTGTTTTATGCGAAGATTTGGTTCCGAAGGATTAATACCTTTGGATTCTCGAATTAGAAAGAACAATTAGAAAAATTAAAAAGGGAAAACAAATTCAAAAATTTCAAGAAATGGCTACTTTATAAAATCCAATTGAACTTAATGATCAAACTGTTTATAAACCATTAAGGGATTATGCTAATGTTGACCTCATTTTTGAGGTCTTTCTTTTCCCTCTCCTTAGAGCCTAGGATCTAGCCATAGGATTTTCCTATTTTGTACTCTCTTAAAGGACTAGACTGGGACCCACCCTATTTAGAAATTCAAGCCATCTCCTCGCTCCTCGAAGTTTCATATGGACGGCTCTAAATCCTCGACACCTAGTTGAGTCGATTAAAAGCCGACGAATTGAAACTCTTGTCAATTTCCTATAAGGATTTGAAAGCCATAGGTGGACACCATTGCTTGCGACGTTTGACTTTTTGCCACGAGCAATATGTTTGACTATGGTTCTCACTTAGGCGAAGACCAATCATTAATTTGCTCGATAAATGGCTCCGGTTGGGTCAAATAAATTCATTTTTGCCACGTTGCGTAAATTTGATTTAAATTGATGCGACCGTCGGCAAACTTGTCCGGATGACCCCGGATGACGAAACTGAATGCGCCGATGCGTCCGAAACGTCGATTTTAGCCGGGAAGGACATATAATTTGATAGGGTTTAGAGTCGGCTCGAATCGCGCGTAAATCGACCTAATCCTATGATTCACGGGGCACGATTACTGTTCCTTATCTCTTATCTCACGCACGCGCCTTCTATCCCTTTCCCGTGCCCTAACCGGTCCCTGCTGTCCTCTTCTTTGGTGACGACCGATTTCGAGAAGCTTCCCAGTCGGTTTCCCGGTCACCTCTCCCTCCTCCGACCACAATCGACATTCTCTCCGGTTGTAACTGCGTCGGCCGTATTTCCTAATCGTTTCTCCTGGTCAAGCAAGCTCGGGTGACCTTCCTTCTTGCTAATCTTGACTGTTTTGTTGATTGCTGTGGGATTCTCCTCACCGATTTGTTTCTCACCGCCGGTAAGTCTTTCCCCCTTCTTCGGCTATAAATACCCCTTTACAGGGAGGATTTGGGGATGATGTTTTTTGTACGCTAAGGAAGAATCTTGGGCTGGTGCTCCTTTTCTTGCGATTTAAAGAATTCTGCTTCAAAGTTCGTTTTTTACAACTTCTGGAAGTAAGAATTTCCTCTTCTCCTCTATCTTCTCAACTGCAGAATGAAGTATTTGGTTTTCTCGCTACAGTTATCTCTATCTACCTACAGAGCCTATCTTCATTAATATATCCCCTCATTTCTCACAGATTACAAAAAAAAAGGGGTTTTCACATGTTTATTAGCAGGCAAATAGAAAATCTATTTTGATCTATCAATAATTGGATTTCCTCTTTTGGCTTATATTTTAAGATGGCCAAATGTCTTTGATTTGCTTTGATGATTAATGGCCATGGATGAGTCTTTGGGTACGAATTGATGGGTTCAAGAAGTATCTCTAATTCTATGTCTGCTCCTACTCTTTGTGAGATTAGATTTCTTTTATATGAAGGTTTAGGTTCTTGAAATAGTTGGATCACCATAGGCCGCAACTTATATTATTACAACTTTCTTTAGGAAGGATTTCTATGATATGAAATTTATAAGATAAATGGGACTTTGCTGCATTTAAGTTGATGGAAATCTGTAATATAAAAGAAAACTTGTGTTCTATTTTATGTTGCTTCCCTTCTCTCGATTGTTCAGATCCCTTGATAAATCAAATATTTAAAGGATAAAGGAATGTGTCCTTTGTCAGCAATTGTTTCAAATATACATGGAGATTTCTGTCTGCTCTTTGAATCTTACAATGAATCCTTTCGTATTTGAGATTTTTCTGGCGTGAATTGTAGTTCTCAGTTTTGGAATGTAGAGAGCTTATTTGCTTTGAAAACAGTGAATAATGAGTTTCTTTTGCCTCAATTAATTGAAATCCATCATGAGAAATTGGGTTTTATTGATTTCTAATGAGAAGTTTAGCAGGCATTCATGAAATTTAAAGTACTGGAAGTTTTTTTTTTTCTTTGCATTTGGATCTCGGGTTCTAGTTTGCTTGAACACGTATTTGGAATTCTATTTTGTTTTCCTTAGCGGTGGAGTATTAGAATCGAGATGTTGAGGATTTTTTTTTTGGATACTCTGTTTACTTTGGCTTGCCTAAACTGAATCATTCGAATGCCACAATCTTGAGATATTTTCTTTAGTATGGTTTATGGAAGCTGGACTTTGAACCTTACGAACCTCTCTTTGCTTTAATCTGCTGAAGCATGATTTTGGAAGTACAGGAGTTGTTATCATAGTGTCTCTTGAAACCGAGAGGTGGAAATTTGTGGTTTTCACAGTTGAAACCAAGAGTTGTTATCTTAGTCTGCTGAAGCAAAAAATTTAGTTTAATTGAAAGTTAAACTCAAGTCTTTCGAGGCTTGTTCTTTGTTTTAATCTGCTGAGGCAGAAATTTGGGAGATTTAAATACTAAGAAATTTTACATACGTACCACTTAATTCTTCTGTATTTACTATTTAACTTCTAAACTTCAATTCTTTACATACGTGTAATTTTATATGCATATATGATAATTGAACTTTATGCCGACAAGGGAATTCTTTTGGTGTGGTATATGATATTTGGATGATAATGAAGTTAGAAATTAAATATGTAAGTATTTAAGAATTAGGCGACATGTTTGTAAATTTTCCTTCCCTAGTAGTACTTGGATTCGATTTTGGGGATTTTCTTTGCTTTGTTTTACTGAAGCCAAGCTTTGAAGCTACAATATTTTCTCCTTGCATTGTTTCATTGAAGCAATTTTTTTTTTCTTTTCCCTAATCTGCTAAAATCAAACTTTGGAATTGAATGTATGAGAAGGATGAAGTTGGTTTGAATTGCAGAATTTTGAATCTTCTTTATTTTGACTCTTTTAAGCTGAATCTCTACTACTAGGAAAGTTTATTTGCCTTTGAATTTATTCAAGGCTTGCTTCGACATTGAGCTGTTTGATGAGGCACATTTCATTTGTCTACATATTCAAGATCTCTTAGTTAATGATTATGATTGTGATAACTGGGACTCTATTCTTGAGCATTAATAGGCACCGAGAAAACAATTGTTGATGATGGATCTTATTATAATGCTCTATTCTTCAGTTAACTAAATATAATGTTCACTAGTATGGTACAACTAGTCTTCTCTTTAATTCTTGAAGAATGCTGTCACTAGTTTTCTTTATTCTTATAACCTGATTTTGTAAATTATGGCTTAGCTTGTCTTTGCTTTAAAATTCGAATTTGGGAGAGCTGCAACTCGCTTTGTACTGCTCTATTATTTGGATTTGAGAGGCTTTGGCTTCATTTACACCAGCACAGCTAGATGTTGTATGTGAATATGTGCTTAATGGATTCTGTATTATTCTTTAATTATTTTTGAGGCATTTACATACCTCACGATTCTTATACGTTTACATATCTAACGCCTAAACTTCAATTTTTACATATATGCCTCCTTACTCATGCATGAAAAGGAGTATTTCAATTTAAAAAAAAAAAAATTAAAGCGATGATAATTTGATGTGGTATGAAATATTTAGCTGATATATAAGTTAAAGGTAAAGTTTCGGTGGTAGATATAAATACATAAGAATTGAGTGGTATGCATGTAAATCTGTCATTGTTCTTTAATGGCTGTAACCCAAATCACATGTTATACATAATCATTATAATCTTTATCTAAGCCTCAGTAAAAAAATAGGAGGCAGATGGATGGATTTTTCTAAAAGTAGGATTAATTGGCAAACTTTATAAGATTTTTAATGGAATTCCTATTCAAATTTGAGGTGCATTCGTTAATGTTGATATTATATGAGGTGCCATTGAAGTTAATCTTATGCCAGGAATTTTTTGGAGTATATAAGTAATACTTTCTGTTATTATAAAATTTATATGTTAATTATTTACTTAATTGTAAATTACCAAAATATTTATTGTCCTAATAAATCATGACGGGCTTTCTACATAATTACTATAAATTTGCTGAAAATTTAATTCACAAGTTTTCATAACGATATGACATATATATCATTTAACCTCTACGTGCATGAGCTTCTATTTATATGTCATCTTTGTAAATGAAGGAAAATTAATTGATATATATGAGGATTTTTCTTTCTTTCCATTCACTATTAATGCTGCTTTGGTTGGCACGAATATTGGAATTGACATTTGCTGAAATTTGTTGAAATTTGCTTTCGGCTTGCATGAAATACATGGATCTGAAGACAATGTAAGAATATAGGCACATTTCTCTTTGAGAAGTTCTTAAAGTATACAATAGTTACATGAGTATATTTTAAGTTTGAATTAGAAGATGGAAGGCTAGTACTTCAAAATTACTTGGAAAATCTTCTCTTTCGGTCTTGTAAAATGAAAATATTTAAATGGTTGACTATGCATATAAAATATCAAAGTGGGTGTATAAGTTGGACATGCGGGGTACAGGCAATGATGCACAAACTTCAATAATCATGCTTTTATAGCTGAAACAAAATGAAATAAAATCAATACTCAATTTTAGATGCACATTTTATCCTATAGATTAGGAAGTTCTAATTCCTACCTTTAAGAAATTTGTGAACCAACGACAGATATTACGACACCCGATATTACACTGGTATAGTAACAGATACTACAATAACATGTACTACACTTACGCAACAATAAACACTACATGATAACAGATACTACATCACACTTGCACGATAAATAAACACCACACTCGCACAACAGATACTACACTACACTGGCACAGCAATAAACACTGCACTTGCACGACATCAGACACTATACTAGCACATCAAATCAAATTCAACACATACAACACATACAACACATCAAACACATCACATCAAACATGACACATATAATTGCCAAACTCATCATGCCACATATAACATATTAAATATCACACATACACACACACCATAAATTAAACAACACATAACATACTACACATTACACATTACACACTACACACTACACACTATACACCACACATTACACATCACACATCACACACCAGATATTACATATCAGATTTTACACTCATAAGAATTCAGATACTACAATCACAGATGCTACACTTTCAAAGTTCAGATACTACAAACTGGTTCACTCATTAATTAAGTGGTAGGGATTAGGGCTGCCTACTCTAAGGTGATTTGCTGGTGACTTTATTTGAGATTGATACAGACTTCAATACTTTAGGTTGCTTGTGGGACCGTGATATAGGAAAAGAAGTCTATAGACTGAGCCTATCCTCAAATAGAATTCTTATTCCCCCACTTTGATCTTTTATATATTTATAACTAAACTTGATTATACAGATATATGTAGTTGTTAGTTTGCTTTCGAGGCATCAACAGAATTGGCCGTGTACACATTTTTTTTATCGCATGACTTCTTTTACTTTATTTACTATATATTGTCGTGCATTCCTTTACTTTTCATTATTGTACATATTTACTCATATTCATGCTTTTAATTATTATTTCTCTCACACATACCCCTAGGATAGGCCATTTAGGGCATGGTTGTTTCCTTTTTATTATACATATTCACTTTAATTATTACTTTTCTTGCACAACTGTACATACCCCTAGGATAGGCCATTTAAGGCATGGTTGTTTCCTTTTTATTATACATGTTCACTTTAATTATTTCCTTGCATATACCCTTAGGATAGGCCGTTCGAGGCATGTTCTTCTCTTTTCTCTCCTATCTTTATCCTTTTCTCGAGACGAGACGACAGAGGATGAATGAAGGATCTTCGATCGAACTTTCGTAGATATAAATAACATCTATAGGGCGTTGAGGTTGTCGTTTGATACGACATAAACCCTCACACTATCTTTTAGGATTGAGTACGATTGTATATCGTACGATATAAGTCCTAAACTGTTTAGGATTCCGAGGTTGTCGTTTGGCACGACATAAATCCTCTCATATTTTTGGGTTATTTACATATGACATGTAGATATAAATCCCAAATCATCTAAATAATTTACAGGATTAAAATATTAAATATAACTTCGCTTTGAAAGATATCAAGCCCAATCATAGGTTAGTTTGAGATGTCACTGAAGCTCCTTTAGTATCTTCGATGTCTCCTACTCTTCATTCAGTTGAATTCTGAAAATAACTGTTCCACATTGAGCCTTTCCCTTTTGACTTTTCTACAAGCAATCGTGAAAACTTAAACGTTGATGATCTTGAAGACAAAACCCATGATCTTTATCGAGAGTTTTCTTAGGTGACTTCGGTTGCTTAAGATGTAATTAACTATAGGGGCTTGCCCCTATAGGGAATTAAGAACCCAGATTAATCTAAACCCTGTTTAATCTGTGTATTAGACGGGAATTTGTCGGCTATAAAATACGCAGACCAAAATAGAGTCATAAGCTTTTAAGTTTAGATAGTTAAGTCTACTAACAAGTGGTACGCTCATCTTTCAGGATGATGTGTCACTTGTGGTATCGTGCTCAACTATTTAAACTATTTGACATATGAGATCTATCTGGTCTCGTTATTTAAAAAAATATATATATCATCATTTTAAAAATAAAAAATACTTTACCTATTACATTAAATTTAAATTTTAAAAATTTTATTTTCATAAATAAAAATTAGCCGACAGCTAACCCTATAGTTGATGAACTTCGTAGTAGTATTCAAATACCTACTGTAGATGCTAATTCTTTTGAACTTAAACCGTCTATTATTCAAATGGTGCAAAACAATCAATTTGGTGGATCACCAAATGAGGATACAAATTTAGATCTTGTTAGTTTTTTAGAACTTTGTGCTACCTTTAAATATAACAATGTTTCTGATGATGCTATTAGACTTAGACTCTTTCCATTTTCTTTAAGAGATAAAGCAAAGATGTGGTTAAACTCATTAGCGACTGGTTCTATTAAAACATGGGCTGAAATGGCACAAAAATTCCTTGTTAAATATTTTCCTCCTTCTAAAACTACTAAATTAAGAAATGATATTACTTCGTTCAGTCAATTCGATCGGGAGACAATATATGAAACTTGGGAAAGATTTAAAGAACTATTAAGCAAAATGTCCTCATCATGCTTTACCCGATTGGTTGATTATTCAAACATTTTATAATGGATTAATTGGATCTTTAAAATCAATTATCGATGTCCGTCACTGGAGGTTCTTTAATGTCCAAATCATTTGAAGAAGCTTACACTTTAATTGAAGAAATGGCTAATAACAATTTTCAATGGCCTTCCGAAAGGATTAATCCTAAAAAGATGACAAGTATTCACGATAATGAAGCCTTTTCTATCTTAGCTTTACAAGTTGCGGCAATGTCTATAAAATTAGATAATTTTGCAATTAATATTTCACATAATAACTCTGCTAATATTGAAGATTCTCAAACTATTGAAACTTTACAAGCTATTGCAAGTAAAAATAATCCTTATTCAAATTATTATAATCCTCGATGGAAAAATCATCCTAATTTTAACTGGAATAATTCACAACAACAATGGGGTAATAATCAATCTCATCCCACTGGAAATTGGAATAATCAAGTTAATTCAAATTATAAACCTCCTGGATTTAATATTCAACAGAAATAGTTATCAATAAAAGAATTAATTTTACAAATGAATAATCAATTACAAAATCAAAATACTGCTATTTGTAATATTGAAAATCAAATGGGGCGAATTGCTACTTTAATTAATAACAGTCCTGTAGGAACACTTCCTAGTAATGTTGAAATTAATCCAAAGGAAACTGGAAAAGAACATGAACAAGTTAAAGCTATGCAACTTAGAAGTGGAAAGGAATTAAAAGAAAGAATGCGTAATGAAATTGAAAAAGAGATCGAGGTCGAAGAGATCGAAAAACCTAAAGAAACTCTCTCTCCTAGTCAAGATCGGACCGTTATACCTATTAATGTGGAAGTTGAAAACCACCACCACCTTTTCCTCAAAGACTTAAACAGCAGAAATTAGATCATCAATTTTCTAAGTTCTTTGAAATTTTTTAGAAACTTACTATTAACATACCTTTTGCTGAAGCTTTGGAACAAATGCCAACTTACGCAAAATTTATGAAGGATATTTTAAGCAAAAAACAAAAATTTGAAGCTTTTGAAACCCTAAAGAGAGGCAAGAAAGAGAAAGGAATAGAGAGTGTGCTGCGTAGAGTTAGAAGAGAGACTAAGTAAATATCGATTAAGAGTGTGAGTGGGGTGTAAAGAGAAGGAGAATAAGAATTAAGGGAGCGTAAGGACAACGGAGGTGAGGGAGATGAAGAGGGATAAAGGATGGAAGAGGGAGTGAGGAGAGAGAGGGAGAGAGAATGAGAGAGAGTGGGAGCAAGTGAGCGAGAGAGAGTGAGTGTGGGGAATAGAGTGAGAAAAAGTAAGAGAAAATAAAGAAGAGAGAACAACAAAGAGTGTAAAAGAGATAGAGAGAATGATTAAGATGTGCCGAAAGAGTTAGCTGGAGAGCGAGAGAGAGGGCTTTAGGAGATAACTAGAGGATCAAAAGGAGAGGCGAAGAGAAATCGAGAGGGAGAGATAATGAGGGGTGAAATAGAGAGAGATAGAGAGATGGAGATCGTGAGGGAGAAAGAGAGACAGTGAAAGTGAGAGCGGCGAGCGAAAGAAGAAAAATAAGTGAGTAGAGCGAGAAGAAAAGGCTAAAGGAAGATCAAATAAGAAACACCGAGTGAGATGTAAAGGGAGTACACAAGAATGGGATATTAGTGAGACAGAGAGGGAGCAGGAGAGAGGGAGACCTAGGGGAGATAAGGAGGAATGTATCGGGAATGACATAAGGAGAGAAGAGAGAAAATGAGAGTATGTGTTCGAAAAGCAAGAGAAAGCAGAGATGGAGCCGAGGTAGAACGAGAAGTAAGAGGAATGTGAGCAACAAAGGAGAGTGTAAAACAGAGTTAAGATAGAAAAAGAGAATAAATAGTGAAAGGAAAAGAGAGGGAGAGAGAATAATGAGAATAGGATAAAGTGTGAAAAAAGAAAGATGGCAAGGAAGAGAGGAGAGATCGAGTGAGAGAGAACAAGATAGCAAGAGAGAGTGAGATGTGAGATCAACAAATTGGAGCTAAAGACGGTGAGAGCGAGAGAGATCGAGGGACTGAGAGAGCATGAGTGTATGAGATGGAGAGATGAGCATACTATGAGAGACCTAGAGAGGGCCATAATTGTGATCGAGAATGATGAGGCGTAGAGCGAGAGCAATAAAGAGAACAAGAGTTTGATAGTGTGAATAAGATCTAGAGTGAAAGAGGAAAAGGAGTGAGGGAGAGAAGAGGATATAAGAAAAGGAATGAGAGAGAGAAAATAAAGAGAGGAAAAGATATTAAGAGGGTGATAATGGAGAGAAAGTGGGAGCGAGGGAGGTATGAAGAGAGTGAGAGAAGACAGAGAGCAACATATGAAGGAAGTGAGGAAGGGGAGCAAGAGAGGTATATTGATATAGAGAAAAAGAGTGAGAACAAGAGGCATGAAAAGAGGTGGAGAGACAGAAGAGGCAGAGAGAGGGTGAGAGAAAGAGAGAGAGAAGTGCGAGAGAATGTAGAATTAATGAGATGCAAAGAGGACAGCCGAGAAAGAAATAGTTGAGCGAGAGAGAGATTGAGAGATTACATGCTTAGGGATAGGGGGAGAGAAAGATTGAGAAACAAGAGAGATTGTGTGTGTGTGAGAGTTAGAAGAGAGAGTGAGAGAGAAACATTAGAGAAAGAGTTAGAGAAGTGTGGGGAGTTACAAAAGAGAAAGCGAGCACAACAAGGAGAACGAGAGAGGAAGGGAGCATGGAGAAAGGGAGTATGAGAGAGGATATAGGGAGAAAAGGGAGAGTGAGGAAAGATAGAGAAAGAGAGTGAGCAGAAGAAAGTGAGGGAGGGTTAATAAGAGAATGGTAGAAAGATAGAGAGAGGGACAACCAAGAAGAGAAAGGGAGAGAGCATGAAAGAAAGAGAGATAAAGAGGGACTCCATTTCACTTACTCTCTATTATGCTTCACTTTTTTTCTCTCTTTCATTTCTACCTTATCCCCTATCTATTGCCTTTTGCCTCACTTCCTCTCTCTTCCTCTCTCACTCTCTTTCTCTCAATGCAAACTCTTTCCCTCTCTCCCTCCGACATCCCCCTCTACTTCAATCTCAATATCTACGCCCTCACTCCCTCTCACTTGCTCTCTTTCTATATCTTCCCTCACTCTCCTCTTTCATACTCCCTTCACCTCACATTCTCACTCT
This sequence comes from Papilionanthe hookeriana x Papilionanthe teres, assembly GCA_022702705.1. NCBI lineage: Eukaryota > Viridiplantae > Streptophyta > Magnoliopsida > Asparagales > Orchidaceae > Papilionanthe > Papilionanthe hookeriana x Papilionanthe teres. The sequence continues at coordinate 844,273 of CM040422.1, read as the reverse complement.
TTCCCTCTCTCACTCTTTTTGCAATGTTTTATTACTTTTTCTTTCTCTATTGCTTTCTATTACGTACACTTCCCTTGCTTCTCTCTTTTTATCACTCATCCTTATCTCTTTAGCCAATTTTCTCTCCAAATAACCCTCATTCTCAGCCTCTTTCATTGCTTCATTCTCTTTATCTCCCTCTCATCCTCAATTTCCGCATATCACCTCAACATCTTCCTCTCTTTACCTCTCACTCATTATATTTTGCTCGATCTTCTCTCGAGTCCCTCTTTCTTTCTCTCTCTCCCTCCCTCCCACTCTCTCCTTATCTATCTATATATCTCTCTTTATCCCTCCTCCACTCTCTTTCATTCTCTTGCTCTTTATCTCTCTTCTCTTCCTCCCTCTCTCACTCACAATCTCTCTCCATTCTCTCGCTCTATATCTCTCTCTTCCTCCTCTCTCACTAACTCTCTCTCTCCATTCTATCCCTCTCCCTATCTATTTCATTCTCAGTTTCTTCTTTCCCTCACTCTCTTTCTTTTTCCTCACTCTCTCTTCGTGTGTCTTCACACTTCCTCACTCCCCTTAAGTTTCTCTAACTAATCTTCTCTCTCTCTAACTTCCCCTCTCTCCGTTCTCCTTGCTCTTTTCTCCTCGCCTCTCTCACCCACCCACTTTCTCTCTCACCCGCATGCTCTAAGTCCCCCTTTCTTCTTTCTCTCCTTTTCCCACCCCTCCCCACTTCGAATATAGAGTGAGGGAGGGAGTAAGGAAAAGAAGGATAAAGTTAAAGAAAGGAGGGAGGTAGAGAAGTGAGAAAATGAGAGATGGAAGGATGGAAACAAGAGAGAGAGAGGAGGAAGTGGGAGATTAAGCGAGAGAAAAGTAATAGAAAAAATAGAAGAGAGAGCAACAAGGTAGAGTTTAAATGTTTATAAGATAGAAAAAGAGAATAGAGAGTAAGAGAAAGAGAGTGATAGAGCATAATAGAGATTGAGTGAGGGAGGGAGAGGAGAAAGTGAGAGAGAAAAAGCAAAACGGTAATAGAGAGTGAGATAAAGAGCAAGAAATTGAGCTAATAAGGGTGAGAGGGAGACAGAGTAAGAGCAATTGAGAGAGTGTATGAGTGTTTGAGATGGAGAGAGAAGAGTGAGATACATGAGGGAGACCTAGAGAGGGCACGAATGAGGCATTGGGAATGATAGAGGATAGAGTTAGAGAGTTAAAGAGTATAGTAGTGAGAGAGTGAAGGAGATCCAGAAAGAAAGAAGAAAAGAGAGTGAGGGAGAGAAGAGGATATAACGAATGGAAAGAGAGAGTGGGACAAGAGAAAAAAAGACTAGGAGGACGGGAAGGGAGGGAGAGTGGGAGCAAGGGTTGGAGGAAGAGAAAAGAGAGATAGAGATTGAGGGAGGATGAAGAGAGATAGATTGATAGAGAGGAAGAGAGTGAGAGCAAGAGTAAGGAAAAGAAAGTGAGACAAAGAGGAGATAGAGAGAGGGAGGGAGAGAGGGAGAGAGTGAGAGAAGTGAGAGAATGTGAGAAATAATGAGAAAAAATTGAGAGGGATTAGGAGAGCGAGAGAGAGGGTGTGCGTGAGTGTGAGAGAGTGAAAGAGATTTAAAGAAAGAGGGAGAGCAATTGAGAGACGGAGAGAGTGTATGAGTGTGTGATATGGAAAGAGAAGAGTGAGCTACACAATGGACACCTAGAGAGAGCAAGATTAAGGGAGTGAATGATGGAGGGAGAGAGTGAGACTGATAGAGAGAATAAGTGTGAGAGGGAGAAGGAGAACTAGAGAAAAAGACAAATAATCTCTTCCTTTCTCTCTCCATCCATCTTTCCCTCTCTCCCACTTTCTAACCCTCACTCACTCCCACACATTCTCTTTCCCTTCCTCAATCTCTCTCTCTTCTCCTTCCCCTCTATCTTTCCGTCTCTCTTTTCCTCCCCGTCATTTTCTATTCCCCACTCCCTCTCTCTTTCATTTAATTTCTTTTCCTCACACTCTCTACCTCTTTCACTCTTTTTCTTCCTCACTCCTTGTTCTTCTTTCATTATCTTCCTTCATTATTTCTTCTCTTTCTAAGTCTCTCACTCTCTCTACCTTTGTCACTCCCTCTCTTCAATATCTCTCACTCCATCCCTCTCTCTATTTTTCAATCTCTCTCACTCCCACCCTCTCTACTATAACCTCTTTTGCATTACACTCACTCACACACAAACACTCCCTCTTCGCTCTCTCTCTCTCTCAAATCCACTCTCATTGTCTCTCTTGATCCTTCTCTTTTGCTCTCCTTCCTTACTCTTTTTCTTTCTCTCTTTCTTGCTCCCTCTATTCTATTTCATTCTAGCTTTTACTCCCTCCCTCTCTCTCTCTCTTTGTAACTTTCTATTCTCTTATGCTCTTTCTTTTCTTGATCACTCTTCTCTCTCTCACTCTCCCTTCCTCTATCCTATTCACTATTACTCTTTCTCAATTCTTCCCCCTCTCTCTCAGTTGTTCCCCTCTCTCTCACAAACGGTCTCTCTTTCTCTCCATCTATCCCTCTCAAGGACTTCCCCTCAACCTTTCTATCTCTCTCTCTCATTCATTCTCCTCTAACCCTCCCTCTCTCCCTCTCACTCACTCCCTCTTTCTCTATCTTCCCCTACTCTATTCTCTCTCTATTTCTCTCTCCCTCCCTCAATCACTCCCTCTCATATAGATCTCTCTCACTTCCTCTCTCTTTCTCACTCTTTGTTGCCTGTCTTTTACTCTGTATTTTGTTGGTCTCTCTTCTCTGTCTTTTTCACACCCACTATGCCCACAAATATTTTCTCCTGCTCCCTCTCTTTCTCTCGTTCACTCATTCTCACTTCCACTTTTGTTCCTCAAAATCTCTTCCCACTCCCTCCTCCTGTCTATTAAATTTTACTCTCACTCTTACTCCCTCTTTTCTCACCCTCTTTTCTCTGTCTCTGTCTCTCTTTCTCTCTTGCTCTCTCTCCCCCTCACTCTGCCTATCTAAATTCATCTCTCTCTTTATCTCACTCTCTTCTCTCTTAATTTCTCTTTCACTCTCTCTCCTTCTGTCGCTCTCTCCCTCTCTTCAACTTAGCTCACTCCCCTCCCTTCTTCTATCGTTTTCTCTCTTTAGTATCTCTCTCACCTACTTTATGTACTACTCCATCTTCTCTCACTATTTCTGTTAGTCCATCCTCCCACTCTCTCTCCTTTATCCTCCTCCCTCCCTCCCTCCCTCACTCACACTTTCCTCTTTCTCTTTATATCGTACTTTCCCTCCCTCTCTCCCTCCTTTCCTTTCCCTCGTTCCCTTTACATCTCCTCTCTCACTCTTTATCCTCCATTCTTTTGTTCTCCATGTCTCTCCCCATTTCGCTCACTCTCTCTTGCTCTATCTTCCAGCACTCTCTATATTTCTCTCACACTCTCTCCCTCTCTTGCTCCCTCTCTCTTGAATCTTTCTCACAGCCTCCTTCTATCTCTCCATTTCATTCTTTTTACCACTCAAGCTCTCTCTCAGACACTCTATTATATCTTTCTCTATTTCTTTCTATTTGTCCCTCTTTATTTCTCTCTATATCTTCATTCTCTCTCTTTCTCTCACTCTATTGCTCTCCCTTACTTCCTCTTGTACTACCTCAATCCCACTCTCTCCCTCACACTATCTCTTTCTCTATCCCACATTTTCTCTCTCCATCTCTATTGCTTCAATCCCTCAAACTGTCTCTTTCTCTCTTTTCTCTACGTCCCTCCCCTCCTCTCTTACTTTGTTCCTCCCTCCCTCTCCTTCCCTATCTCCCTCTCATTTACACTCTCTCTTGCTATTCTTCTATTCTCTCTATCTCCTTAACTCTCACTCACTCTCTTGCCCATCATCCCTCGGTCTCTTTTTTTTATTTCCTTTTTACTCTATATCACTTCTCTCTACTGATCTCTCTTTAATCCATCGCACTCCCTCTCTCATCTCTCTAACTCGCTCACTCCCTACTCTCTCTCTCTCACACACACACTCCTTCTATTCTATCTCTCTCACTTTCTCTTCTATCTCTCTCTCTCTTCTGACACAGTTTATCCCTTACCAACTCTCTTTCGCTCTCTACATCCCTCTTGTTCTCTACTCTCCTTATCTCTCTCAATCTTTCACTCTCTCATGCTCTCTCTTACCTTAGCCTTTCTATATTTCTCTCTTATACTCTCACCCTTTTAGTCTCCCTCTTCCATTTCAAGATCACTCTTTCTCCCTCCTCCTACTCTCCTTTCGGTCCATATTTTCTCTCTCACTTACTCTCTATTATGTTTCTCTTTTTTCTCTCTTTCCTTTCTATCTTTATCCCCCTCTCTATTGCTTCCTTGCCTCACTTCCTCTCTCACTCTCTTTCTCTTAATGCAAACTCTTTCCCTCTCTCCCTCCGACTCACTTCCTCTTCATCCCCCTCATCCCCCTCTACTTCAATCTCAATTTCTACACCCTCACTCCCTCTCACTTGCTCTCTTTCTATATCTTCCCTCACTCTCTTCTTTCATACTCCCTTCACCTCTCACATTCTCACTCTTTCCCTCTCTCGCTCTTTTCGCAATGTTTTATCACTTTTCTTTCTCTATTGCTTTCTATTACACAGACACTTTCTTACTCTCTCTTTTTATCACTCATCCTTATCTCTTTACCCAATTTTTTCTCCAACCAACCCTCACTCTCAGCCTCTTTCATTGCTTCATTCTCTTTCTATCTCCCACTCATCCTCACACTCTCTGCATATCTCCCTCAGCATCTTCCTCTCTTTACCTCTCACTCATTATATTTTGCTCGATCTTCTCTGAGTCCCTCTTCTTTCTCTCTCCCTCCCTCCCACTCTCTCCCTATCTATCTATATATCTCTCTTTATCCCTCCCTCACTCTCTTTCATTCTCTCGCTCTCTATCTCTCTTCTCTTCCTCCCTCTCTCACTCACAATCTCTCTCCATTCTCTCGCTCTATATCTCTCTTCTCTTCCTCTCTCTCTCACTAACTCTCTCTCCATTCTATCTCCTCTCGCTATCTATTTCATTCTCTCTTTCTTTCCCTCACTCTCTTTCTCTTCCTCGCTCTCTCTTCGTGTGTCTCTCACACTTCCTCACTCTCTCTTCGTGTGTCTCTCACACTTCCTCACTCCCCTTAAGTTTCTCTAACTAACCTTCTCTGTCTAACTTCCCCCTCTCTCCCTTCTCCTTGCTCTTTTCTCTCTCTCCCTCTCTCACCCACCCACTTTCTCTCTCGCCCGCATGCTTTCTAAGTCCCCCTTCTTCTTTCTCCTTTTCCCACCCCTCCCCCACTTCTCTCCCCTATCCAACCTTCTCTCCCTTCCTTCCTCTCTCTACCACACTACCTCTCTCTCTCACTCTTTCTCTCTCTCCTCCTCTCTATCCCCCATGCTCACCATGATGTCATCCCTATTTTTTATTTCAACCTTATGCCTTCTCTCACTTTTTCTCTCTCTCAATCTCTTAAGTTCCCTTGCCTTCTTTTGTCTCTTCCTTTGCTCTGCATTTAAGTCTCCTCCCTCTCTCCTCTTTCTTTTCTCCTATCTCTCATCTCTCTCCGTCTCCCAACTATCTCCTTCTTACTGTCTCTCTCCCCTCCTCTCTAGAGCTATCTCATAATCCATATATATAGATATTATCTCCCTCTGTCAAATATCTCTCAGTCTCCCAACTATCTCTTGCTCTATCTTCCTTGACTCTTTCTCCTCTCTACTTCTACCACACCATCATTCTCTATTACCATTTTGTTCTTTCTCCCTCTCTCTTGTCCCTTGCTCCATTTTTCTCTCTTCTCTCTCTATCCCCTTCTCTATTATTTTCTCTCACTCTCTCACTTTCTCACTCTCTACTCTCTTTTTCTATCTTTTACCCTCTTTCACACTCTCCTTTGTTGCTCTCTTCTCTCTCTTTTTTTACTTCTCTTTCACTATATCCCCCACACTCTCTCCTCTCTCTCTCTTGCTTCCATCCCACCACTCTCATTCTCTCTTTTCTCCCTCCCTCTCTATCTCCCATTATCCCTCTTTTTCTCTCTCTCTCTTTTGCTCCCTCTCTCTCTCTTACATTCTTTTATTCTCCCTTACTATTCACCCTGCACTCACTTGCTCTTACTTGATCTTCCCTCTGTCACTCTTCTCACTATCTCTCCCTTTTACTCTCTCTTCCCTTATTTTTCATTCACTTTAAAACGTCTCACTACCTCTTTCAGTCTCTCTTACTCACTTGGTCTCTCCCCCTCTCTCACTCTCAATTCCACCCTTTTTTTATATCTCTCACTCTATCTTCTATCTCTATCATTTGATGCTCCCTTTATCTCCCTCTCTCTCACTCTCTTCATCCCTCTCTTCCTCCAACTCTCCTTATCCCCCTCTCTCTTGATCACTCTCTCACTCGCTCACTCTTTCTTTCTCTATTACTCTCTCTTCCCTCACTCTCTTCTCTCTATTATTTTCTCACACTCTCTCACTTTCTTGCTCCCTCTTCCTCTCTCTTTAGTTTTACTCTCATTGTTACGACTTCATATCCTCTCTTTTTCTTGCTCCATGATTACTCTCTTTTATTACTCTGTCTCCTCTCAATCTTTCTCTCCAACTCTGTCACACTCTCTTGCTCCCTTCCCTCCCCCCTTCTTTCTCGCTCGCTTGCTCTTCTTTTTCTCTTACATAATCTCCCCCTCTTCCAATTCATCTACCCTCTCTATCCTGCAAAATCTCATTCTCAATCCCCTCTCTCTTTCTCTCACTCTCTCAATATCTTTCTTCAATCTCACTTTATCCAACTCAAACTTTGTGTCTCTCTAACTCGATTCCATTCCTCTCACTCCATCCATCTATCTCTCTCATTCTCACTCTCTCCATCTCTCATTTTTTTCTCTATTCATGCTTTATCACTTTTTCTTTCTTTATTGCTCGCTCTCATTCTCTCTCACACACAATCTCTATTGCTCTTTTCATCATTCTCTTATCACTCTGCTAACTCTTTCTCTCCAAACATCTCTCACTCTCATCTCCTTCCCTCTCGCCCTCTTTCATTAATTTAATATCTCTCTCTCAATCTCCCTCTCGCACTCCCTCTCTCTCTCTCCATATCTCCCTCTATATCTTCCTCACTCCACTTCTAACTCACTATCTTTTGTTCTATCTCCCTTGAGTCTCTATTCTCTCTCTATTTTGCATTACACTCCCTCTTCCACTCTGTCTTCCTCTACTATAAGATAAAAAAGTGAATAGAGAATGAGAAAGAGAGAGAATGTGAGATATTAATAGTGAAGGGGATTGAGTTAGGAGAGAGAAATTATGAAGCGAGGGAGAGGAGAGAGTGAGAGAGAAAACACAAACTGGTAATAGAGAGTGAGATATAGAGCAAGATAGAGTTAATGAGGGAGGGAGACTGAGAGAGTGAGAGAGTGTATGAGTGTGCGAGATGGAGAGAGAAGAGAGAGCTACATAAGGGAAACCTAGAAAGAGCGTGAAAGAGGGAGTTTGAAGAATAAAGGGAGAGCTACTGCCTCTTTCTCTTTCTTCTCTCCTTCCTCCTTCCTCCCTTACTTAAAACCTCCCTCCCACTCTTTACCCATCTCCCTTTCGTTACCTTTTCTCTTACTCTCTTTCTCCCTAGTCATTCTTCTATTCTCCCTATCTCTATATGTCTCGCTCACTCTATCTTACTCATTCTTCCCTCAGTATTTCTTCTCTCTATATTTCCTTTTCACTCTCTGTCACTTTCTCTTTACTTCTCTCTTTTTAATCCATCTTACTTCCTCCCTCTATCTCTGTTTCTCATTCACTCCATCCCTCTCTCTCACACACTCTCTATTGTATCTATCTTTATCTCTCTCTTTCTCTTTCTCAATCTCAATTTTATCTCTCTCTTTCGACACCTTTTACCCCTCTCTACCTCCTTTTCTCTCTTTCTCGCTCCCTATCTCACGTTCTCATTCTCTATCTCTATCAAGTTCTCTCTTCCCTCAATTTTTCTTTATTTCTTTCTGACACTCTCTTCCTTTCTTCCTTCTTCCTTCCCTATCTTCCATTTTACAGTCATTCTTACTCCCTCCTCCCACTCTCTTTCTCGCTCCATGTTTACAATCTCTCTCTTTATCGTCCATTATTTTGCTCTCCCACCCCCCTTTTGCTCACTTCTTTTTTGTTCTTTCTTCCAGCATTCTCTGTTTCTCTCTCACACTCTCTCTCCCTCCCTTGCTCCCTCTCCCACTTCAATATTTCTTAGGACCTCCATCGCTCTCTATCTCATTTTTTCTCTTTACCACTCATGCTCTCTCTCACATCTCTCTTTTCAACTCGATCTCTACCTCTTTCAATCTCTCTTCCCTCTCTTTCTCCCTCTCCTTACCTCGCTCCTCTCTCTCCTCATTCACTTCCTCTCCTTTCCTCTCTTTTTCTCTATCCTCTCTCATTCCCCCTCTCTTGCTCTCTCTTCTCTCACTTTCACTTTTCTATATTTCTCTCTCTTCCTTTCTCTCTCTCTCTCTCATCCTTTCTCTCTCATTCTTTCCCTCCCACTCGCTACCCTGCCTCACTCTCTATATCTCCATCGCTCTCCCTCTCCGCTCCTATCTCCTTATCACCTTCTCACCATTATTCCTCTACATCCCTATCTCAAACTTGCACACATTCTTTTACGTTCTTTTCCTCTCTCGCTTCCTATCTCTCTATCTCTTAAATCTTTCTTACTCTCTCTCATTCCCTCTGTCCCTTCAATATCTCTCCTTCTCTCCCTCTATCTCCCCTTTCTCACTCTCTCCCTTACTCTTGCCCTCTATCTCTGTCTCTCTCTCCCTTTCCCACTATGTATGTGACTTTTATCATGTTTCTCTCTCTCGCTCTTTTTTATCTCTCTTTACTCACTCTTTATCTTTTTATATCCATCACTCTAACCTCTCTCCACTCCACTCATTCTCTCTCTTCTCTTTGTCGGCTCTTTCTCTATCACACCTTACTTTATCTCTCTCTCTCTCTCTCACTTATCCCTCACCAGCTCTCCCTCGCACTCCCTCACACACTCCTTATCTCTCACTGTCTTGCTCCCTTTCTCCCTCTCTTGCTCTCTCCCTCTATCATCTCTCTCTTCCCTCACACTCTCTTCATTTTATTTGTCTCTCACACTCTCACCCTTTTGCTCCCTCTTTCTCTCTCTTTAGTTTCACTCTCACTCTTGCTCCCTCTCTCTTTCTCTTTCTATGTTTACTCTTTGTCACTCACTCTCACTTATGTTCCTCTCTCCTCTTTCTCTTCTCCCAATCTTTCTCTCTCTCTCTCTCCCTAGTCTCTTGCTTCCTTCTCTCCCTCCCACTTTCTCTCTCTCACTCCCTCTTTTTCTCACTCAGACACACAATCTCTATCCCTCTCTCACACTCTTTCGGTTCATCCCCGTATCTCACTCCCACAATATCTCATTCTCTTCCCCTCCCTCGGTCTTTCTCACTCTCGGTAGATCTTCCCTCACTCTCTCCTCTTCCACTCTGTCTTCCTCTCTCACTCTCACGCATTCTTTTTCACTCTCTCTCTCTCTCTCTCTTTCTCTCTCATTTTCACCCTCTCCCCCTCTCATCCTTTTCTCCATTTATGCCTTATCACATTTTCTTTCATTTTCTCTCTCTTCCTCCCTCCTTATCTCTCACACACACTCTCTCTTACTCTATTTTATCACTCTCTCTTATCATTTTACTCACTCTTTCTCTCCAAAAATCACACAGTCTCTTCCTCCCTCCCTCTGTCTATCTCTCTCAATATCTCCCTCTCTCTTCATCTCTCACTCCCTATCTTTTTCTCAATATTCCTCCGTCTTTCTCATTCTCTGTAGATCTTCCCTCAATTTCTCCTCTTCCACTTTGTCTTCCTCTCTCACTCTTACGCAATCTCTTTCACTCTCTCTTTCTCTTTCTCTCTCATTTTCACCCTCTCCCCCTCTCATACTTTTCTCTATTTATGCCTTATCACATTTTCTTTCTCTTTCACTCTATTCCTCCCTCCTTATCTCTCACACACACTTTCTCACTCTATTTTATCACTCTCTTTTATAATTTTACTCACTCTTTTTCTCCAATAATCACTCAGTCTCTTCCTCCCTTCCTCTGTCTATCTCTCTCACGCTCTATCTCTCTCTATATCTCCCTCTCTCTTCATCTCTCACTCCCTATCTTTTTCGTAATATTCCTTCAGTCTCTTTTCTCAATATTTTTTATTTTACTCTCACACTCATTCTCCCTCCCGCTGTCTCCTCAATCCCCATCACTTGGTCTTTTTCTCTCTTTTGTTACTTTTTAATCTCGTTCCTTCTCTCACTATATCCCTCACACTCTCTCGCTCTCCCTCTCTCCCTAATTCTCTCTCTTTAAATCCCACTCTCAACCCTCTCTCTTTCTCTCTGCCTCTTCTCTCACTCTCATTATTCTCACCTTCACACAAAAATCTCTTCCTCACTCCCCTCCCTCTTTTATTCCCCCCTCCCTCTCTCATTCTCTCTCTGTATATCTCACTCTTTTAACCTTACTATTCTTTTCATGCTCTCCCATTTTCTTTATATTTCTCTCTCACTCCCGTGCTCACTCTCTTGCTCTTTACCTGTCACTTATCTCCCACTTCCTCTCTCTCTCTTTAACCCTTTCATCTCTACCTCTACCTCTCACTTTCATCTCATTCTCATTGTTTCTCACTTTATCCTACATTTCTCTCCCATTCTCCCTCCCTCCCTTTATCCTTATTTTTCTTATTCCCTCCTTTCCTCCCATTTTCTCTCGCCTACCTCTCTCACACACTCTATCTCTCTCTATCAGTCTCTCTCTCACTCCTCTCTTTTACCTCTCTCTCTCTCTTCACTCACTTTCTCTCTCACACACACTCTCTCCCTTTCTTTGTCTCTCTCACACACTCTCTCTCCCTTTCTTTATCTTTTACCCCTCATTATCCCTTTTCTCTCTCTCTTTCCTCATGATTACTCTTACCATCTCTCTTTTCTCTCTCTCATTCCCCCTTTCTCTCTCTCTCTTCAATTTCACTATCACTCTTCCTCCCTGCCCCTTCCCCCTTTCTCTCAAACACACTCACACTTCCTCTATCTCAATCTCTTTTTTATGCTCTCCCTCTCTCTATCCCTCTTGTTCTTTTTCGCCTCTCTTTTCATTTCTTTCTCACTATTTTATTCTCTCTCCCCCTCTATCTCATGCTATATCTCTATCTCTCTCTATCTACCAATTTATCTCTATATTCTCTCACTCTCTCTAAATTTAACCCTTCACTACTATCACTTTTCTAACACCACCTCTTTCCACTCATCTTTAAATGTGGTCTTCCTTTCTCTCTTCTTCTCTCTCGTACTCTCTGATTCTCTCTCTCCCTCCCTCTCTCTTACTCTTTCTTTCCTTACTCTCTCTTTTCTCTCTATTTTGTCTATGCTATTATCCCTTTCTCCCTTTATTCAATTTCAGTCTCAATGTTACTCCTTCCCTCTCCCTTTCCCACTCTCTAGTCTCTCGCTTCTTCACTCTCTTACTCTCTTATGTTACCCTATTCTCCTCTACTCTTACTCTTTCTCTCTATTATCCCTCACTTTATCTCCCTCTCCCTCCCTAGCCTCTCAACCCCTTTCACTATTTCTCACACTCTCTTCTCTCTCTCATATACACATGCACTTTATCTTTCTCTCTTTCCCTCTTTCACTCTCCCTCTCTCCAACACCCCATACCTCCCTTCCCCCTCTCTCTCGTTCATTCTCTTCTTTAGAAGCATTCTCACTTACTATATACTTTATTCCTTTTTGTTCTCTGACTATTTCTCTTCATCTCCCACTCCTCTCTCTTTTACTCCATCATTCATTCTCTTTGTCACTCACCCTCTTCTCTATTTTTCATGCTCTCAATCAACTCCATTTCTTCTAATCTCTCGTCTTCTCCCAATCTTTCCTTCCCTCTCTTATGTCACACTCTCCTTTTCACTCAAGTCACCCTCCCACTCTTTCTGTCTCTCTTTATTGCTTTTTTTCTCTCTATCTTGCTCACTCTTATTTCTCTCTTTAGGTCTCCCTTATGTCATGTGCTCTCTTTTAAGCACATTCTTTATCTCCCTGTCTATCTGTCCTTTATTTCACCCTTGCTCGCCACTATTCCACCCTCTCTCTCCCTCTTTTAGTTCCCTTTCTAACTCTCTCACTCTCTATTTCTTTCCCTTACCTTTAGATAAAGGGAGAGAAAGAGTGAGTGAAGAGAGAGAGAGGAGTGAGAGATAGAAGAAAGAGCAACAGAGAAACAAGAAGGTCCAAAAGAGAGCAAAGAAATCATAAAGAGAATAGAAATAGAGAGAGAGAGAACAAGAGAGGGGGTGAATATATGGATTGAATAGTGTGCGAGGGAAGAGAGGGAGAAAGGGTAAAGTAGAAATAGAGAGAGAAGAGAGACTCAAGGAAGATTGAGCAAATGATAGTGAGCAAGAGGTATATAGAGGGACATATAGGGGGAGATATGAAGAGAGAGGGAGTGAAGAGAGGGGAAAGAGAATAATGAGAAAGAGAGTGAGCGAGAGAATGAGAGAAAACTATATAAAGAAAGTGAGATAGTGTGAGAAGAAGAGTAAGGTAAAAGGAGTGAGATACATGGAGATGGAAGGAGAGCGGGAGGGAGAGAGTGAAAGAGGTAGGGGAGAGAGGTAGAGATGTGAGAGAGAAGCTGATAAGTAATGAGAGAGAGAAGAGGCAAAGTGAGAGAGATAGAGAGAGAGGTGAGAGGGGATATAAAGACTAAGAAAAAGGGAGAGAGGGAGAGCGAGAGAGTGCGGAAAGAGTGAGAGAAAGAGAGAGAATAAAGGGCAACATAAGAGAGAGCAAAAGATCAAGAAAGACAGATATAATTGAGAAAAATAAAGAATAGAGAGGGAGGGAGGTCGTGAGATATATTGAAGAGAGAGAGGAAGAAAGAGTGCGAGAGAGAGTGTGAGAGAGAAATAAAGAGATGAAGAGGAAGAAATAGAGAGATGGAGACAGATTGAGGTATAGAGCGTGGGAGGGTGAGAAGTGGGAGAGAGGGAGAGAGAATGGATGATAGAGGGAGAGAGAAAGGTTGAGAGAGAAATAGAGCGAAGAGAAAGTGAGAGAACGAAGAGCAAGAGAGAGAGATTGGGAGAGAGCATTGGAAAAAATAAGAGGGAGGAAGATTGAGTAATTGTAAGAATAGAGAGAGAAGAGAGAGAAGAGAGATACGGAGAAGGGAGAAAGAGAGGGAAGAAGGGAGTGAAAGAGGATGGGATTGAGATAGAGAGGGAGTGTAAGAGAATGAGTGAGAAGAAGAGAAGGAGAGAGAGAAATTTAGAGGGATAGAAAGAGCCAGTAAAGAGAGAGAAGAGAGGGAGATAGAAGAAAGATCAAAAGAGAGCAAATAAACAACGAAGAGAGATGAAATAGAGAGAGTGGGATCATGAGAGGGAGTAAGATAAGGATTGAAGAGTGAGCCGGAGAAAGAGAGGGTAAGGTAGAAATAGAGAGAGAAGAGAGACTCAACGAAGATAGAGCAAAAGAGATAGAGAGTGTGAGTGAGATAGATATGGAAAGTGAGCGTGAGAATAGAGTGTTAAAGAGATAAATAGAGTGAGTAGGAATGAGAGTGAAGCTGAAGAGAGAGTGTGGGTGAAAAGACAGAAAGAGAAAAGGACCAAGAGAGAGAATGATAGATGGAGAAAGAAAGAGAGCTAGGGAGAGAGAGTTAGACAGAGAGGGAGAGAGAAAGAGGGAGAGAAGCGAGTGAGGGAGTAAGAGTGAGAGTGAAATTAAATAGAGGGAGGGAGCGAAGAGGGGAGAGATTAAAAAAGCGAGAAAGAGATAGAGAAGGAATAGAGAGTGATAAAAGAGAGGGAGGGAGGAAGAAGAGAGAGTAATAAATAATGAGTGAGAAGAGGGGGTGAGAGACAATAGATAGAATGAGAGGAAGGTAGAGATTTAGAGTGATGGATATAGGGAGATAAATAGTGAGTAAAGATAGAGAAAAGAGAGAAAGAGAGATCCAGAGAGAGAATCATAATAAAGAGTGAGAAGTGAGAAAGAAAGAGATAGAGGGCAAGATAAAGGGAGAGAGTTAGAAAAGGCAAGATAGAGGAAAAGAGTGAGAGAGATTGAAGAGAGAGGGGGTGAGAAAGAGGGAGAGAGAAAAAAAATTTAGGAGAGATATATAGGAAGCGAGAGAAAAAGAGAGAGCAAAAATAGTAATCAAGATTGAGATTTAGAGGAAAATTAAGAGAAAGAGTGAGAAGGAAAGGAAAGAAGGAGATGGAGAGGGAGAGAGGGAGCGAGGGAGAGGGAGATACACTAAGATAGAGTGAGTGAGAGGTCGGGGAGCAGGGGAGAGAATGAGAGAGAATGGTTGAGAGAGAGATAGAGAGAATGGGAGTGGAAGAGTGAGAGAGCAATAGAGAAAATATAAAGTTAGAGAAGAGAAAGCAAGAGAGAGGGAATGAGAGAGAGCAAAACAGAATATGAGAGGGGAGGGAGAGGGAGTGAATGAGTGAGTACAACAAGAGTGAGAGAGACTGAAAAAGAGAAGGAAGTTGGATTGAAAGACAGAGGCATCGAGGAGGAAAGCAAAGACTATGAGAGAAAATAAGAAATAACGAGGAGGACATGAACGGAAAGAGCAAGATGTGAGAGAAACTGAGAAAGAGTTTGAGGGAGGAAGAGTTAGAGAGAGACTGAGAGATAGAGGGAGAGAAAGATTGAGTAAAGAGAGAGAAGAGGGTGACACAAGAAAGAGAAGGATAGAGAGACCAAGAGGGGAAAAGAGAGTAAGAAAACAATAAGGAGAGATGAAATAGAGAAAGAGAGAGAGGAAGAGAGGAAGTGCAGATAAGAATTAAAAAGGGAGCGGGTGGGAGTGAATGAGAGAGAGTGAGAAAATATAGAGAGAAGCAAAACTCAGGAAGAAAGAGGAAAAGATAATGAGTGAGAGTGAGAGAGTGGTAGATATATAGTGGATATGGGGATAGCAGGAAGGCAAGAGGATGATAAAGAGAGACTGAATTAATGAAAGAGGGGGAGAGGGTGATAGGAAGAGAGTGAGAGATGGTCGGAGAGAAAGAGTGAGTAAAGTGATAAGAGAGTATGATAAAAGAGAGCAAGAGTGCATGTGAGAAGAGAGAAATGGAGAAAGAAGAAAAGATAAAGCAAAAATAAAGAAAAGAGTGAGAAAAGGAGAGAGTGAGATAGAGAGAGATGGAGGGAGGGAGTGAGAGAGAATGAAGGGAGTGGGAGAAAGAGAGGAAGAGAGGGTGAGATAGAAGAGAGAGTGATGGAAGGTATAGAGAGAAAGTGAGAGTGAGGGAGAGAGGGGGTAGAGAATGAGATTTAGTGGGAGAGATGGGGGTGAATTGGAAGAGAGTTAGAGGGAGAAAGGGATAGATTGTGTGAGAGAAAGAGAAACAGATAGTGAGAAAGGGAGAAAGAGGGAGGGAGAGAGGAAGGCAAGCAAAAGGGGAGAGAGGGACAAAAATTTAGAGGAGAGAGAGTAGAGCGAGCAATCAAAGAGAGATTGAATATGGAGTGAAGGAGAGAGGGAGAGATGGAGTGAGAGAGTATTAGTGAGAGTGAAGCTGAAGAGAGAGGGGGATTGAGAAAGGGAGAGAGTGTATGAGAGAAATAGAGTGGATAGAGTGAGGAAAGAGAGATAGTGAGAGAAGGAGAGAATGAGTGAGTGAGAGAGGGAGAAAAGTGAGAAAGATACAAAGAATGGGAGAAACAGAAGGATCAAGGGAGTGAAAGATGGAGGGAGGGCAAGAGAAAGGTAGTGAGGGAAAAAATGAGCGTCGAAAAAGAGAGATAGAGTGGAGCGAGAGAGAGATAAAATGAAGTGGAAGAGAGAGTGAAAGAGAGAGGAGAGACTAAGTGAGAAGGAAAGATAGGAGGTAGTGAGAGGGCTGAAACAGAGAGAGAGCATGAAAAAGAAAGGAAGAGAGACTGAGAAGACAGACTGAGGGGAAGCTCGCATAAGAGTGGGTGAGGGATAAAAAGAGAGGGAGTACAAAAGAATGACGAGAGAGAGTGGGAGTAATGGAGAGAGAGGGCTTTGGAGTGGGATCAAGAGGGAGAGAGGGAAGGAGGGGGAGAAAGAAAGAAGAGAGAGGGAGGTATCGAAGCAAGAGAGCGAGAGAGGAGATAGTGTAGATTAGAGCAAGGGAAATGTAAGAGGAAAGAGATAAGAGGGAGGGCGAGGGAGGGAGATGAGCGAGTGAGAGAGAAAGAATAAGATTGTAAAAGAGAGTGAGATAAAAAGTGAGAAATGGAGCTAAAGGTAATTATGGGAGAGTGAGAGAGTGTATGAGTGTGTGAGATGAAGAGAGAGAAGTGAACAACATAAGAAAGACCTTGATAAAGCAAGGTTGAGGAAGTGAGAAAGATATGAGAGAGTGAGACAAATAAAGAGGACAAGAGTGACATAGTCAAAGAGATCTAGAGAGAGATAGAAGGAGGTAGTGGGAGGGAAGACAGTGCAGAAAAGAAAATGAAAGAAAATGAAAGACAGTGAAAGCGAGAGAGAGTGAGAAGAGAGATTGAGGGAAGATCGAGCAAGACTAAATAAGTGGGGGATATAAAGAGAAGAAGAACATGAGAATGATGAGACAAAGGGAACAACAGAGGTAGAGGGAGATGGAGAGGTTTAAAGGGGGAAGGAGGAAGAGTGACATGAGAGAGAATGGGAGAGGGAGGAATGGTCAAGAGAGCGAGAGAGGGGAGAGAGAGAGTGGGAAATACAGTGAGAGAAAAGTAAGAGGAAAAGGAGAAAAGAGAGCTAATTTCTCTTGTTACCTCTTCCTCACTCTTCCTCCTATTCCCTCTATTGCTCTTTCTGTCCCAGTCCCCTTCTTCATCTTTATATTACTCTTACTCTTAACCTGTCCCTCTATCATTCTCATTCTATATTCTGTCTCTCTCTCTCCTATTCTATCTTTTTTGTCTCTCTTGTCTCTCATTCTTTTCACGCTTTCTCTTCGCATATCCTCAACTCTCTCTCCATCTCTCACTTTCCTCCTTCCCTCCATGTCTCCCTCTTTATCTCCCTCCCCTCTCTCTTTCATGCTCTCTCCCCTTCTCTCACTCCCTCTCTCTCTCTTAAGTCTCTATCTCTCTCCCTTTATGTCCCTTATTTTCACTCTCTTCCTTACTCTTGCCCTCGATCACTCTCTGTCTTACTCTCTCCTTTTCTTACTATGTCTCTTACTCCATATTCTGTTTCTCTCTCTAGTTTTCTTGGTCTCTTTTGCTATCTTTTATCTCTTTACAATTGTCCCTATCCCTCCCTTTCTTCTTCTTTCCCTTTATGACTATGTCTCTCACTCTTTATTATGTTTCTTTCACTCACTCTTTTGCTCTATCTCTCTATATTCATAACTTAATCTCTCTCTATCTTCCTCTCATTCTATCTCTTTTCCTTCTCATCCCTCTTCTCCTTTTTTTTTATTACCTCCCTTCCCTCCCTCCCCCTTTGTTTCTCTCTTTAGATCCCTCTCTCTTACCCTATCTGACCTCACTTGCTATTTTTTCTCTATTTCTCTCTCCCTTCCTCGCTCCTTCAATCTCTTCAATTTCACACTCACTGTTACTCCCTTGCTCTCTTCTGTCGCTTTCTCTCTACCTCCCTCTCTCTCCCTCTCACTCCCTCTCACTCCCTCCATAACTCTTTTTCTTGCTCCATCTATCATTCCCTCACACACTCACTCTCTCTCTAACTTTTATCTCTCTCATTCCCTCTTTCTACTCTTACTCATTGTTTCTCACTTTATCCCTATTTTCCCTCCCTTCCTAATTCCATCTTTAACTCTCCCTCCCTCTGTCTCATCACTATCTCTCACTGTTCTTTACTTACTCTTGTTCTCACTCTCTCCCTCTCTCCCTAAATATTTCTTCTGCTCCCTCGCTCACTGTCTCTCTCATTTTCTTTGCTCTCTCTCCATCCCTTACACCTCCCTCCCTCCCACTCTCATAATATCACTATTTCTCTCTTGTCCCTTTCTCTCACCTCCTCTCTTATATCTTCTTCTTTCTCTCACTCTCTTTCCCAAGATTCTCTATAGATCTCTTTTATTCTCCCACTCTCATTCTCTTTCTCTTTCTCATTCTTGCCCTCTATAGGTCTCCCTTATGTAGCTCAACCTTCACTTTCCATCCCACTCACTCTCTCTCTTGAGCTCTGACACAAACTCACTCATACACTTCTCACTCTCTCTCTCTCTGAATCTCTCTGCCACTTACCCTCTTAAGTTCCATTTCTCAATCTCTATCTCGCTCTCTCTTAGCATGTTGCTCTTTCTCTCGCACTCCATCCTTTGTCTCCATTATTGCATCTTCCTCTCTGTTCTCTTTTATTCCCTCACTCTCTCTTTCTTTCACTATATTCACTTTTTCTATCTTATGCTCCTTTTTGCTCTCTTCATTTCTGCTCTCTCTTCTCTCTTTCATCTCATTCTTTCTCTCACTCTATCCCAGAAACTCTCTCTTCCTCTCTATTGCTTCCATCCCTCCCATTATCTCTTTCTATATTCTCTCCATTCCTCTTTTCCTCCCTTACATCCTCCTTCTACTTCTCCATCTCCCTCTCTGTCTCCCTCTCTCTCATGCTCTCTCTAGCCATGATTCCACTCTCCCTATCTCTTTACCTCTCACTCACTCTTGCTCTTTCTCTAGCCATAGTTTCTCTCTCTTCTCTCTATCCTCTCTGTCACCTCTTTCACTAACTCACCCACACTCTTTATATCCCTCTCGTTCTCTCTTTCACTCTATCTTATGCTCTCGTCTCTCACTCTCCCTCTCTCTTTCTCCTTCTCTTTAATTTTACTCTCACTCTGACTCCCTCCCTCCCTCTTTCTCTTTTTCACTCTTTGTTCTCACTCTCACTTACTCTTTTGCCCCTCCCTCCTCTCCCTCTATCCTTTATACACTTTCTCTCACACCCTCTTGCTCTCTCCATCACTCTCTCTCCCCTGTCATTATCATGCTCTCCCTCCCTCTCCCATATTCTTACTCTATCTTCCCTCATTTTCCCTTCTCTCTCCATTTCTCTTCCTATTTTCCTTTCATAAAATCTTTCTCTCATAAATTTTACTTAATATTTGTCTCTCTCTCACTATCGCTATCCCTCTTGCACTCCATTCTATCTCTTTTTTTAATCCTTCTATCTCTCAGACTCTCTCTCTTGCTCTCTCTCTTTTGATGCACTCTCTTCTTTCTTTGCTCACTTTTTCTCTTCATTTATCCCACACTCTTTTTAGCTCTCCCTTCTATCTCCTTCTTTATCTCTCACAACCCTCTCTCTTCTCACTTCTTCCCACTTCTCTCTCATTGTTTCTCACTTTCAATAACATTTCTCTTTCCCTCCTCATTCTCTCTCTCCCTCTCTCTCGCTCCCTCTTCCTTAATCTCTATCTTGCTTTCTGTTGTTCCTTCTCTCACGCTCTCTCTTGTTCTCCCTCTATCTCTCTCTCACACTAACTATTTCACTCTCTTTTATTTTAAATATTTTTCTCTCAAGCTCTTTCTCTTGTTCACTCCGTTGCCCTCTTCCTAACTCCCACCCTTCTCTTCCTCTCTCTCTCTATTTCAACATCTCCTTATCCTAATCTCACTTTCCCTCTCTCTTCCTCCATATTTATCTCTCTTTCTCTATCTTTCTCTCTTATTCTCTCTTTCTTTCACTTTAATTGCTCTCCCCTCTCTCTTTCCCTCTTCTCTCACTCGTTCTCTCTCTATCCTCTCACTCTCTTCCCACTCCAGTTCTCTCCCTCACCTCTATTCTTTTGCCCTTCTTTTTCTCAATCTCATCCTCTTAAGCTCTTTCTATCAGTGTTCTCTCTTCCTTTCTTTCCCAATCTCTCTCTCTTAAACACTTTGCCTTTCTCCTCTCCTTCCCCCCTCACCCTCCCCATCTCAATCGATGTCTCTCTAACTCTCATTATCTCACTCTTGTTCTCTCTCTCCCAATATCTTTCCCCCTCTCTCTCTAACTCTCTCCCTCACTCTGATGTTATCTCTGTCACTTTCTTCTCTCTTCATCCCTCACTTTTCTCACACACTCTCTCTTTCCTTCCTCCCTCCCATCCACCTATCTCTCTTCTCAACTCTTCTCTTCTCTCTCTCACTCTCTCTCCCTCTCGTTATTGCTTTCTTTCCCCATCTCACTCATTCTGTCTTTCTTGCTCTCTCTCTCTCTTTCTTTCATATGTAACTCAAACTTTCTCGACCTCTCTTTCCCCCTCCCTTCCTCCCTCTCTCTTCTCATCTCTCTCACCCTCTCCATCTCCCTCCATCTCATTCTCTCTAATTCCTTTGCTCACTATCTCTTGTTCTCTTTCACTCTCTTCTCACGCTCTAACTTCTTTTGCTCTCTCTGTAATGCCTTATAACTATTTTATCTCTTTTTATATCTCTCCCGCTATCTCTCTTCTTTTTCTCCCTCTCTCTTCTTTCCCCATTTCGTACTCCCCCTCCCTCTTTTTCTCACTTTCTCGTTTGTTCTCCTTCCCTGTCTCTCTTTCTTTATCTCTCTTCTCCTTCTTTCCCTTTCATTTAGTTTCCCTATTGCTCTCTCTCTTTCTTCCTCCCTCTCTTTCTCTTCAATTTCACTCACTCTTGCTACTCTCTTGCTCGCTCATATTATCACTTCTATTGCTACATATTCCTTCTTTGTTCTTGCTCTTTCTCCTCCTCTATCCACCACACACTCTCTCTCTCATCCCACCCACCCTCTTCCTTCTCAATCACTTACCCTCCATTCCTTCCTCCCTTTCTGCGTCCCTCTCATCCCCTACCTCTCCCACTTCACTTACTCACACTATCTCTCCCTTTCTCTCTCTCACTCATTCTCTTATTCTTTTTCCTGCTTTTCCACTATCACACTATCTTTCTCTATCATCCTTCATGCTCTCTTCTATCTGTATTTCTCTCTCCAACTCTCTTCCTCTCTTGTTCCCTCTCTCTTCAATCCTCTCACTCCCTCCGTCTCTCTATTTTTCACTATATTTTCTCAATTGTTCTTGCTCTTTTTTTTATTGTTCTCTTTTTCACTACTCTCACTCACACACACCCACTCTCTCTTCTGCTTGTTCCCTCGTTCTTTCTCTCCTAGTACTTCTCTTCCTCTTTCTCTCTTAGTCTCTCTCTTCATCTCTATATCACTCTCACTCTTAACCTGTCCTTCTATTTTTCTCTCTTCACTCATTCCTTTCACCCTTCCTCTCTATATATCCTCAACTATTTCTCTCCCTGTCACACTTTCTTGCTTCCCTCTACATGTCTCCCTATTTCTCTCTCCCCCTCTCTCTTTCACACACTCTCTCACTCCCTCCCTCTACCTCTACACCCCCTCATTCTCTCTCTCTCTCTGAGTATCTCTCTCAAACTATCTCGCTCCTTCTCTTGCTCTCCTTTCCTCTGTGCCTCTCACTTACCCTCTCTTCTCTTTCTCTCACTTTTCCTACCCACCCTCCCATCCTTTCTTTATCTCTCATTCATTCTCTTCTCTCCTCTTTTATCTCTCTCTCTCTTTCTCTCCATCATTCACTCCCACTCCCTAATCGAGTCTTCCTCTTGCTGCCATTCTCGCTCTCCTCTCTCTTGCTCCTCTCTCTATCACTTGCTCTCTCTTTCCTGCACTCACTAAGTTTTGATTTTGTTGCTCTTCTCTCCCTATCTCTCACACTTGTGCACTATCTCCCTCTTGTTATTTCTCCCTCCCTGCCTCCTTCCGACTCTATTCCTAACCATCCCTCCATGTACTTCCCTTTTTCTCTCTATATCTCTCCTCCCTCTTGCACTCCATGATTTCGTACATCCCTTTCTCTCAACGTCATATCTTCTCTTACTTACTCTCCCAATCTCTTCAACTCTCATTCTTGCTCTTTCCCACTCTCTCTTTCCTCCTCCATTTCTTATTACTAATATTCTCTGTCACCTCTTTTTCCTTGCTCTTATCTCTATCTCATTATTTCTCACATTCTCATACATTCTCTTTCTCTCCTCCTCCCTCTTTTATTCCTCCCTCTATCACAATCTCCCTCCCTCTCTCCCTCCCCTTTCTTGCACACATGAGCTCTATCTCTTCCACACTCTTGTTCACTCACACACACACACGCTCTCTCTCCTTCTCGTTCCCACCCTCTCTCTCAAATTTCACTCTTACTCCTGCTCTCTCTCCCTCACTCCCTCTCTCCAAACTCTTTTTTTCTCTCGATTCCATCTCTTCTCTTTCTTTACTCACTCTTTCTCTCTCTCACTCACTCCACTCTCTCACACACTCTCTCTCAATTTCTCTCACATCTTGCTGTCACGTCTCAAATACATCTCATTATTTCTTATTTTCTCTCATACATCTCTCTTTCCTCTTGATCCCACCCTCTCAAGAGCAGAGAGAGAATTGTGAGGTAGGGAGTGATGTAGAAAGAGAGGGAAGAAGGATTGAAAGACAGAAGGATCGAGAGGAAAGAGAGATGTATGAGAGATGTATGAGAGAAAATAAGAAATAGTGAGATGGATTTGACGGGAGAGAGAAAGATGTAAGAGCAATTAAGAGAGAGTGTGTGAGAGAGTGAGAGTGAGTGAGAGAGAGAGAAAGAGTGAGGAAAAAGTGAGAAAAGAGGGTGATAGGTGTAAGAGAAGGAGAGGGCAGGGGGAGGCAAGACAGAGCAAGCAATGATAAAACGAAGTAAATTTAACAATGAGAGAGTGAGCAAGCGAGGGAGTGAACTAGAAACGAAGAGATAGAGGGAGGGAGTGATAATGATTGAAGGGAGAGCTGGAGGGTGAAAAGGAGAGATAGTGAGACAGAAACAGAGAAAGAAGAGAGACTCAAGGAGGATAGAGCAAAAGTTTTGAAGTGAGAGGTAGAGAGAGGGAGATATAGAGGAGGATATAAAGAGTGATAGAGGGGGAAGGGAGATAGATAGATAGAAGGTGGGAGAAGTGAGAGGGAGGGAGGAAGAGACTGGTCGATAGTTGGTGTGAAAGAGTGAGTAAAAAGATGGGAGGGAGTGATAAAAGAGAGCAAGAGAGAGTGTGTGAGAGAGAAAGTGAGAAGGAGAGAGTAAAAGAGAAAGAGAAGTGATTTCTTGAAGAGAGAAAAGAATGAAAGGTAAAGAGAGTATGAAAGAGGGAGAAAAAGGGGGGAGTGAGAGGAAATGAAGTGTGGCAGTGAGACAGGAAGTGAGAGTGAGAGAGAAGGAGTGAGGGAAGATATAGAGAGAGTGAGCGAGAGGGAGAGAAGGGGGTAGAGAATGTGATGTTGAGAGAGAGAGTAGGAATGAACCAGAAGAATGTGAGAGGGGGAGAGTGATAGTATGTCTGAGAGAGAGAAAGAGAGATGGAGAGAGAGGGAGGGAAGGAAGAAAGCAAGAGACAGAGGAGAGGGAGAGAAAAATTAAGTGGTGAGAGAAAAGGGGAAACATAAGTTAGAGTGCATGCGAGAGAGTAAACATAGAGTGAGAAAGAGTGAGGGAGAGAGGGAGTAAGAGTGAGAGTGAAACTAAACACGGAGAGGGTGTGAAAGTCAAATAGAGAAAAGAGATTGTAAGGGAATAGAGGGAGTGAGAGAAGGAGAGGTTGAGTGAGCGAAAGAGGGAGCAAAATAGAGAGAGACAATTGGATAGAGGGATTAAGGGATTGAAAGAGGGAAGAAGAGCAAAAGAGAGCGAGGGTCAAATGTGAGAGAAAGAAGAGAAATAAGTGAGAGATAAAGAGAGATAGAATAGAAAGATAGAGAGATGGAGGTAGTGAGGGAGAAAGAGAGACAGAATGAAGAAGTGAGAAGGTTTAAAGAGAGAGTGAATGGGAGAGAGAGTGATAAGTGAGGTTGTGGAAAGATTTAGTTAGATCAGAGAATCAGGGGTAAAGAGAGGGCAAGAACAGAAGAATAGTGAGAGAGAGGGAGCAAGAGAGAGGGAAACAGAAAGGGAGATAGCGAGGGAGAGGGAGGGAGGGAGGGAGAGAAGAGAGAGAAAGAGAGAGCGAGTGATGGAAGCAAGAGAGAGGGGGCGAGAGTGGAGGATAGAATGAGAGAAGGAATAAGAGGAAGAACTAAAAAGAAAACAACAAAGCAAAGTGTAAAGGAGAGTATAAGATATAAAAAGGCAACAAAGAATGAAAAAGAGAGAGAGGAAGAGAAAAAATCGAGAAGAGGATAGACAGTGAAGAGAAAAAGTTTGAGCGAGGGAGAGATAGAAGAGAGTGAGCTTGAAAGAATGTAATTGTAAGAGAGAGTGAGATAGAGGACAGGGCATGGACCTAAAAAAGATGAGAGGGAGAAAGATTAAGAGAGAGAGTGAGAGAGTTTATGAGTGTGTGAGATGGAGAGAGAAGAGTGGGCTATAAAGGGGAGATATAGAAAGGGCATGAAAGAGAAAGTAAGAATTATAGAGGGAGAGAGCGAGAGCGGAAAGAGAAATAAAAAACATATCAGGAGGGTGGAAAGTGAGAGAGACTATGAGCTAGGGAGGGAGGAAAAAAAGAGTGAGATAGAGAGCATTAAAAGGAAGGAAAGAGAGAGGGAGGGATCAAGAGAGATTTATAGATAGAGAGGGATAGAGTGAGAACATGAATAAGGAAATGGGAGTTAGTGATAGAATAGACAGAGAGGGGAGGGAGAGAGAGAAGGGTAAGAGTATGTGAGAAACAATGAGAGAAAGGAGAGAGGGATTGAGAGGGAAAAAGTTGGAGAGCGGGAACGAGAGAGTCCGTGTGAGGGATTGGGCGAGAGAGATTGAGTATGAAAGATTGTGTGTGTATATGAGGAAGAGATAGAGAGAAACATAAGAGAAAAGAATGGCGGAATGTCAGAAATAAATGTGAAAGAGAGAACAAACGGTGAAAAAGAGAGAGAAAGGGAGCAAAGGAGGAGAGAGCAGTGGAGAGAGTGACAAAGAGTGAAAAGGAAATATAGAGTGAAGAAAGTCTGAGGTAAAAGAGAGTGAGTGAGATGTAAAGAGATAAGGAAAATATAAAAATGGCTAGGGAAAGAGATAGAGTAAGAGAAAGGGAGACAGAAAGGGAGATGAGTAAAGAGAGGGCAAGAGGGTTGAAGTAAGGGAGGAAGGAGGTAGGGAGAGAAAAGAGAGAAAGAGACTGCAGGAGTGATGTAAGTAATAGAGAGGAAAAAGAGCAAGGAATAAATGGAAAGAAAGAGTGAGATGAAAGAGTGAAGAGAGAGCAACAATAAAGAGGGCAAAAGAGCATAATATAGAAAAAGAGGATAGAGTGCAAGAAATAGAAAACGAGGAGAGAGAGCAAGGGAGAGAGAGTAATAGTGATGGGTATTGAGAGAGAAGAAATAATGATGTAGAAATGAAGAGAGAGGATGGAGTGTGAGAGAAATATCAACATGGTGAGAGAGAGGGAGAGAGAGTGGAGGAGAGATTGAGAGAGTGCGTGTGTGAGAGAGGCTGTAGGAGTGTGTGTGAGATAGAGAGATAAAGTGAAATGGAGAGGGTGAGAGAGAGAGTGAGAAGTGGGCAAGAAAGAGAGATAGAGAGAGGGAGTAAGATAGATTACAGAGAGAGCAGTAGTGAGAAAATGATAGAGAGTGAAAACGAAATAAAGAGAGAAGAAAGACTGAAGAATCATAGGGTAAGAGAGTGAGTGAGAGTTAAAATGATAGAGAGAATAGAAGAATGGCTAGGGAGAGAGAGAGTAAGAGAGGGAGATAGGGAAGGAGAGGGAGGGAGGGACAAAGTAATGATGGAGGGAGGGGGGAGAGAATAGAGAGAAGGAGATAGAGGGAGTGATTGAATTAATAGAGGTGGAGAGACACAATGTGGGATAGACGATGAGAAAGAGTGAGGAAGAGAGTGGAAGTGAGCGAGAGTAAGAGAGAGTGAGAGAAGATAGAGAAGGAAGATACCGAGAGAAATAGAGAGGGAGAAATAGAGAAATAGAGAAAGATAACAGAGAGTGTAAGAGAGAGCATGAGTGGTAAAAAGAAGGAAATGGAGAGTGTTGACCTCATTTTTGATGAGGTCTTCCCTTCTTCTTTTTAGTACTTAGGATCTAGCCTTAGGCTTTTCCTTTGACTATCTTAGAGGATTAGAATTGGGACCCACCACTTAGAAATTCAAACCACTTCTTAACTCCCTGCAAACTCCACAAACTTGACTGTAGACCCCTAATCACCTAGAGGGTTGAAATCAAATGTGGAAGTTTAAAGGATGAGTTCCTATAAGACTCTTTGGCCTTAGGACTACCCTGGGTGGCCTGGTCTGGTGAAGGGCTGACTTACACACACACTACACACACCTATACCCAACTTGATCTCCTGACTCATGTAGGTGATTCACATGGATGGTCCTTAACCCCTAAGCCCTTGGCTAAGAGGGTTAGGAACAACATAGTGGATGCCTCAAATGAGTCCCTTCATGGCTCATGTGGGCTTGATATGGCTTCATGGCTCAACCAAAATGATTTTATTCCACTTATATTCACCCAATATTCAATTTTCCAAATTTTCAATTTTCCAAATTTTCAATTTTTGACCCCCGGGACCCTACACCCGCTTAGCCTACCCAAAACCCTTGAAATCCTCTAAAATTTTCAAATCACCAAAAAATTCCCCAAAACCAATCCCAAACATTTCCACATTACTCAAATTGATCATCCATAGGCAAAAATACCAAAAATTCCAAAAATACCTCCCAATACCCTCCAAATACCCAAAATACCCCTCTTGATCCAAAAATCCAAAAATTCAGAAAATTCCCAGAAAATTCCAAAAAATCCCAAATATTCCCAATTTCATTTTGTTGAACTTCACCATGGGCCAATTTTGTCAATTTACGCTACTTTTATCAAAACCCCCAATTTGACCCATTTTAACCCTAAATGAACCCAATGTCAAACCAAACCTACCCACCTGACCCAAATCTTGGTCCAATTCAATTCTAAACTTCAATTAAACATTCCCAACACCAATCTAGACCAAATCCAAGTCCAATTTGATTGACATTTGGATCCAATTTCACTTTTGGCCTTAAAGCCCAATTTGGACCCATGACCCAAACCTAACCCAAACTCACCCAATTCAACTCCAATTAACCCCAAATCTTTTATAAAACTTACTTAACATCCCTACAAACAAAACCCTAACATGATTTGTCTAAACTTTAGACCCAAACCCCACTCAAATTCAACCCAAAACCAAAAGGCCCAATTTTGACCTAAACCCAAACCTAACCCAAATAAGCCCAAACCCCAAAATCAAAACCCAACCAAAGTCAAAACCTCT
This sequence comes from Papilionanthe hookeriana x Papilionanthe teres, assembly GCA_022702705.1. NCBI lineage: Eukaryota > Viridiplantae > Streptophyta > Magnoliopsida > Asparagales > Orchidaceae > Papilionanthe > Papilionanthe hookeriana x Papilionanthe teres. Next base: position 817,019 of record CM040422.1, on the reverse strand, counting down.
TTGAAACACTCCCATAAACATTTCACAACATTAATTTTACATTAATTTCAACCCTAGCCCAACATTGGCCGAAGTTAACCCAATTTGATCTATATTGGCCCATTGACCAAGGAAGCCAAAATTCAACCCAATTCAAACCCAAATCACTCCCAATTTGCTTCAAATCACTCATGACACATCTATGAACAAAGCACAACATTTGTTTGGCCCAATCCTTTACAAAATTCCCATCCATAAATTTATTTTCAAACCAAAGGCCCACCTTCTTAAGCCTTCCTAAAAGCCCAAATTTCATGCTAAAGCCCATATGACAAATTCTTCTCATCATACCCTTAGTTAAAATCATCTCTAAGTTCAAATCAATCATCAAATGATTCCAAATTAAGCCCCATACAAATTCCCATCAAATTACCAAAATTTCTAAGATCCATTTTCATGAAATTGACCAAGCTTTTCCCCAAGCCAAAGACAAGCCATGAAGCCATGCATGAGCCCCATAGGAGCCATGAGAGCCATGGAATCCACTTTCCACCTCACCAAACCATTAATGGTAAGAGAGAGGGTCTCTTTCTTAAACCCTTTTAAGCCCTTTTTTACCTTAAGCATGATACACTCTAAACCATGTTTAGCCACCTCACCATGGATGGGGACTTCACTACCACAATTCAGCTGACCCAAATGATTCCCGCTTAGCCCAAGGTCAAGCTTTGGATGGTGAACCAAGCACAAATACTTGGGTTGACCTAAACCAAGCCAAAATCACCCCTTTCCCATTCCATTTCAATTCACCACCTTTACACATGGAAACCATCAATTGAACTCACAGGAATCAAGCTCTGACCTCACTAACCCTGATGGTGACCAGTGCCTGGCCGGCCAGCCACCAGGTCACCGGAAAACACCACACCCGAGAGCTCACATGTGAGCCAACTTTGGAATTCCACCTTGCTGAGCTGCCCCATGCCCAATGGCCACCATGGCTGTTCTTCCCATGACTAGAGCAGCTGATCCCAGCCCTTGGCCATCCCTGTGAGGCTCTCCAGCCACCTCTATTTAAACCCGACCCCCTCACGGCCATGAGAAGAGAGTTGCACAAACCTTGCCGAAACTCTGCCAAAATTGTTCCAAACCCTTCTCCATACTTAGAGCAGTTGATCCCCAGTGTCAATTTGCCCTAATCCCCACCAACGAATCCAATTTCTCAACTAAAATTTCACCCAAAACCGGGACACTTTGCCACGGTGAGCCAATCCTCAAATTGATCGGTCCTACACCTTCACTGGACCAAGAGGAGAAGTTTCCCACCGAAAACCCCATCTCCGAGGCCACCCGGTTGCTCCGAGCCTCCAAGCTTTGTGATCGGCTGTGGTCTCTTTCATAGCTAGGCAATTCACCAGACCAGGAGACTTCATCTGGAGCTTGCTGGGATCCAATCGAAGGTGACACAACCCTCAGATCGAAGCCACACTTCTCTGAGCAAAGGTATGGCCTCACTCTTCTTCCCGAGCTTCTGAACATTCTTCATTTTCATTGAGTCAATTTCATGCCACATAAACCGTATGGATATGTTCGTCTTCTCGAGACGAATCCATAGAACATAAGAACGTTCAATTTGGTCAGGTATTGAGTGAGATCTTAGGCCTAGAAGACGGACAGCTCTCGGGTAAGGACGCCTGGGGACGATGAACGGATGACGTTCATTTAATACACGCGCGGACGGACGGCCAGGATCGCGTCGGATCAGGAGATGGAACGACACAGCGCTGAGTCGGATGGCGGCGTCGAATCAGAGAGCGCCACGCGGCGTTTCGGAGCTGCAGAGGTTGACGCGGCGCCGCGTGGATAAATAGAAAATTAGGGTATTTTCTGATTTATTTAATTCCCTAAACTTCAAAAATCCATAACTTTGTGTAGGAAAATCAGAATAATAAAATAAAAATACCCTCTTGCTCAGTGAACAGAGGAGAATAATGTGGAAAAGAAATCATTTAATTTCATCAAGTATTTTATTTTTAATTATTTATTTCCCTTCTGCATTGTTTTAATTCTCCATGCATATAGGAAATTCAACATGGTATGAGACCATAGGGCTTTTGAAGCCTCTGAATTTGGGGACATTCCCTGAATTTTCCTAAGTCAGAGACCATCCCTATGAGAAGTTATTGATTTTTCAAATTCATGTTACTGTTTTGAGTATTTTAATTCCAATAATTAGCATGTTGTGAAATAAATTCTAGGAAAATTTGGTGATGTCTCTTATGACCAGAGGACCCTAAGAAAAATATGTTTTGAATTATTTCATTTAAAATAACCCTAATTGGCTTAAACATCCAAAATAGATCCTTAATTAATTAGAGCTAATCATACATCAAATTGATTTGAAATCAATTCTCCACTGACCTTTAGGATCAGAGGAGCTCACAATAAAAATTTGAGGTCAATTGGACTTGGTTAGCCCTACTAAATGGGTTGATTAAGCCATTTAGTCAATTTAAATTTCAAAAATTCATAGCTTTCAAAATACCATTCAAAAATTCACCAAATTGGTTTTGGAGCCTCTCTGATATCAGGGGAATTTATGAAAATTAAAACTTCAATTTTCTAAAAAAAAATTTTTTTTTTTGCATTATTTTAATATTTTAATAATTAAAAAAATAATAAAAATCATAAAAATAATAAAATTCACCAAAATGTCACATTTTGAATTTTAATCACTTGAGAACAAATCCCATATTTTTCTTAGGTCTATTTAATGAGATATTAAATTTTAAAGCCCTAAGGTAATTTTAAAATTAAAAAAATATATATTTCTAGTATTTCCACTAAAATAATTCTAATAAATCATAGAAAAATCAGAAAATTGTAAATATTAATTCTCTGATTTCCTTGATACCAGAGAGATTTTTTAAAAATATAAATTTCATTTTTCAACCTTTATTTTATTTTTAAATTAATTAATACTCCAAAATTTAAAATAATTATAATAAAAATAATATAATTCAAAAAATCACCAAAATTGGTCAAAGTAGTCCTCTGGTCATTAGGAATGTCCCATAATTTTCTTAAGGATAGAAACTCTCCATTGGTCATGTTATTAAATTTTCCTGGGGAATCCCTATTTTCTACCAAAAATAACTATATAAATAAATTAAATATAGAAAAATCACATTTTATCCTCTCATGTCTTTATTGACATATGAGTGAAGTCACATAAAAATTTCAAATTCATTTAAGCTCAATTTAGTGAGTTATGAAATTATTAAGCTTGAAGGGCAAAATGGTAATTAAAAAAATTTTAACCCTTAATTAAAACTTTAGGTTTTAATAAAATTAACAAATAAAATATTTGATCTTAATCTGATTTGGATGATTGAAATTCAAATAATTAAAGGGTAGAAACCTACTAAATAATTTAAAGATAATTAAAATAAACCTTAATTAAATAATTGATTAAATTTGGAAGAATAATAAAATTGGAATTATTAAATAGGGATATTATTAGGAAGAGATTTATTCTTTAATTTAAAAATCCCTAAATTAATCATCTCAATAATATTTAATTCCTAATTAAAAATGATAATTCAAATTTAAGTTTTAAAATGTTAAAGGACTTAATCATTAAATTAAATTAAAGTTAAATTATTAAACTCTTTTTAAATTTTCAATTAAATTAAAGTTAAAAATAAAATTAAATTAAAGATTAAATTAAATTAAATCAAACAAATTAAATAAATTAAATTAAATTAAAACATATTAAATTAAATTAAATCAAATTAAATAAATTAAATTAAATTAAATTAAATTAAATTAAAATAAGATAAAAATAAAATAAAATCAAATAAAATTAAAATTAAATTAAAAATTAAAATTAAGTTAAAAAAATTAAAATTAAAATTAAAATTAAAATTAAATTTAAAATTTAAAATTTAAAATTAAAATTAAATTAAAATTAAAACTATACCAAATTAAATTAAATTAAAGTTAAATTAAATTGAATTAAATAACATCACCTAAGACATAAATAAATTAAATATGAAGTAACTTGAACACTATTCCAAATTTAAATCCGATAACTGAAATTAAATCACAAACCATTTGAACACCAATTTGCCCTCGAAAACTTTGGTTATCATAACTCCTAAACAGAACATTAAATGAAATGTTACTTCACTTATAGGATATTCAAATGTCCTAGTTCACTGAGCAAGATAACAAAACTGGAATTCTCGGACGATTAATTCATTTGTATAATTAAATTCATTTGGACTTAAAACAATTTTTGCAATATTGAAAAGATGTTTAAGATTTTTCTTAAGCACTTCCTCAATATGATAGGATACTTATAAGAACAATTGAACTTAATTGTTCTTTGATGAAGAAAATCGTCCTCAAACCAAAACACAAGAACCTAGACGTCATAGGAAATGACTAGCTATAGGAATAGGAACTTGGTAGAAAACCATAACCCTTCCCTTAGCTTTACCTAGGAACTTGCTTAAATATTCTAAATTGTGTTTTAAGTGCAGCTTGGGATGACGGGAAGACCCTCCAAGTACGCTTTTATTTTATTGCAATTTACCTTATTGCAATTTATTTAATCGCATCGCACTTACTTTTCTTGCATGATAAACAATTGTTGCATGAAAACCCACACCTTTAGGATAGTCCCTAAAACTGAAACCAAAACTAAATTAAAAGTCATTACAAGATAAAATTCACCGCCACAACATCTCAAAATATAAAACAACTCAAAATTTAATCACAAACGAGAACACAAAACTACAATTACAACTAAATTAAAACGTCTTGTTGGATGATCGGGAATACCTCGGATGATGTAACCTACGTGTTGCTAACGGGATTTCCACGGTCTAAATGAAAGTGTGGAACTCATTCGAGTTGAGTTTAGCAAATTCATCTGGACTAAGTGAATCCGATAAAAATAACGATGCCGGAAGGATGGAACCGTGGGATCTTAACCGATGTTGTTATAATCAACTTTAAGATTTGTTTTAATTAAAAAATAAAAACACATGGGAATTAAGATTTTATCTAAACCAAAACACTTTTCTCATCTCCTGATTTATGACTTCTATAACTAAACCTCTGCAACAACAAGGAGCCCGGAGCATGGTGGGCAGCACGGCCATCGTCATCGACGAAAACCCGAGTCTACTTGAACAAAACTTTCCTAGAATTAAATAACCAAGCCATAGGATTTCGAGGTAGTTTTCCTAGTGCAACATAAATCCTCAACTCTTCGTTAGGCATTTGCATAACAAATTTAGCCCTAACCGGTCTTAGGACTCCGAGGTAGTCGTCCGATACGACATAAACCCTCACATCTTCGAGGCTATTTGTATGATTTTATCATACAAATATAAGTCCAAATTAATTAAAATTGGCAAGATTGAAATACTGAATAAACATTAGGATTTTCCTAAATTTAAGCCAAACAATAGGATAGTCGGGAAATTACCGAAGTTCGCTTCGAATCTGTTATTTCTCCTACCATTCTTCCTTTGAATTCCCAAAACAAAATGTTCCAAATTTGATCCATTCCCTATTGAAATTCCAAAATTCAATCCCTTGAAAACTTAAACTTTGAAATTCTTTAGAGCAGAACTACTGTTTATTATCGAGAGTTTTCTTAGGTGATTCCCGTCACTTAAGATGTAATTAACTATAGGGGCTTGCCCTTATAAGGAATTTTAAGAACCCAGGTAATATAAACCCTATTTAATGCTTTCATATTAAGCAGGGGAACTTGTCTGCTTATAAAATTGGTTCGCAGACCAAACGGATGTCACAAAATCTTCTAGTTTATTTAATCGAGCCCCATCATCAAGTAGTGTGTCTATTCTTCGGGATAGATACACAGCTTGTGATGTGGCGCTCATTTATATAAACTATTTGGGATGTGAGATCAGTTTGATTTCATATCTTAAAATTTTCAAATTTAAAATTATTTTCAAAATCAAATACTACTTTTCAAATTATTTATTTAAATTAAATTAAAAAAACTCGCCGACAACTTCTGTTAGGCGACCCCTTTTCGAAATAAAACACACGACTTAAAAATAAGCCGTACAAAGAGATAGAGGGAGGCTGTGAAAAAGATTTAAGAGAGAGAGAGGTAATCAAGAGAGGGAGAGAGTGTGAAGAGAAATAGAGTGTTGGAAGATAGAGCAAGAGAGAGTGAGCGAGAAGGGGAGAGAGAGGGAGAGCAAATGAATGGATAATAAAGAGTGAGAGAGTTGTAAGGGAGCTAGGGAGAGGGAAGGAAGGAGAGAGGGAGAGAAAGTGCAATATAGAGAGAATGATGAAAGTGTGAGTGAGGGAGGGAGGAGAATAGAGGAGCGAAACTAGGAGGATGGACTAAGAGAAATAGTGAGAGAAGATGGAGTAGCAGTACAGAGAGTAAGTGGGAGAGAGATAAGAAAGAGTGAGAAAGAGAGAAGAAGGGAGGGGAGTGTGCTAAGTTGATGAGAGGGAGGGAGAGACAGAAGGAGAGTTAAGGAAAAATTGGGAGAGAAGAGAGTGAGATAAGGAGGGTGAAAAATAAAAAGAAGAAGAATGAGGAGGAGAGAGAGCAAGAGAGACAGAGACAGAGAAATGAGGGTGAGAAAGAGAGGGAGTGTGTGAGAGTGAAATACAATAGAGAGGAGTAAGAGTGATAGTGAAATTTAATAGAGAGAAGGAGAAACAAAGGGAGTAGGAAGATATTTTGAACAATGAGTGAAAGAAAGCAAGAGAGGGAGCAATAGAAATTGTTTGTGGGGATAGTGGGTGTCAGAAAGAAAGAGAACATAGACCAACAAAATACAAGTAAGAGATAAACACCAAAAAGTGAGAAAGAGAGAGGGAGTGAGAGAGATTTATATGAGGGAGTGATGGTGAGAGGGAGAGAAAAATTGAGAGAAAATAGAGTGGGAGAAGATAGATAAAGAAGGAGTGAGTGAGAGGGAGAGACGGAGGGTGAAGAGGACGATGAATGATTGAGAGAGGTGGAAAGGTTGAGGTGAAGTCCATAGGAGGGATAGAGGGAGAGAAAGAGAGACCGTTTGTGTGAGAGAGAGGGACAAGTGAGAGAGAGGGGGAAGGAGGGAGATAGTGCAAGAGAGAAGGGGATAGAGTAAGAGAGAGCGACAGGAGAGAGAGAAGAGCGACCAACAAAAGAAAGAGCATGAGAGAATAAAGAGTGAAAAAGAGAGGGAGGGAGGGAGTAATAGTTAGAATGAAATAGAATAGAGGGAGCAAAAGAGAGAGAGAGAGAGAAGAAAGTGTAAGGAAGGAGAGCAAAAGAGGAGGAAGAGAGACAATGAGAGTGGGTTTGAGAGAGAGAGAGAGAGCGGAGGAGGGAATGTTTGTGTGTGAGTGGGTGTAATGGAATAACTAGTTATAGAAGTGAGAGCATGAACTATAAGGAATAAAGAGTGAAAAATAGAGAGATGGAGAAAGTGAGAGAGATTAAATAGAGGGAGTGACTGAGGTTGAGATTGTGAAAGAGGTAGAATGAGAAGAAAGAATGAAGATAATGAAAGAGGAATAAGTAAGGAAAAGAAAGAGTGAAAGAGGTAAAGAGTATGAGTAAAAGAATGAGAAAGTGAGAAAAATGAGTGAGAGAAAGAAGAGAGAGGGATTGAAAGACACAAATGTTGGAGAGAGTGAGTGCGGTATTGGGACAGAGAAAGAGAGATGTCAGTGACAAAAGAGAGATCAAGAGAGAGAAGAGTAAGAGAGAAAGATATAAAAAATAGAGAGTGGAGAGATAGACCGATGGATTGAGAGATATTTAAGTGTGAGTGATTAAAAAAGAGAAAGATACACAATTAGAAAGAAAAAGTGAGTAATAAAAAATAGAGTAAGAAAAGGTTTGTGGAGGGAGAGAGGGAAGGATAGAAAGAGAATGAGTGAAAGAGAGAGATGAAGAAAGATCAAGATTGAGAGGGAGAGAGTGAGGGGGAATGAGGGAGAGAGTGTGTGAAAAAGAGAGGTTAGAGATATACATGGAGATAAAAGAGGAAAGTGAGTGAGAGTGAGGGAGAGAGAGTGGGGGAATATATGGAGGGAAAGAGTGAAAGGAGAGAGGGAGAATAGAGAGCAATAAAAGAGAGATACGGAGAGAGAAGGAACAAAGAATGAGGATGAAGTGAAACTGATTAAGAGTGAGTGATATAGAGATGAAGAGTTCGATTGAATAGGCTGAGAGAGAGAGAGTAAGATAAAGAGAAAGGGAGTGTGTGCGTGTGACTGAGTGTAATAAAAAATAGAGTAATCAAAGTGAGTAAAAGAATGATTAGGAATAAAGAGTGTAAAATAGAGAGGGAGAAAGTGTGATTGAAGAGAAGGAGTGATAGATGTAGAGAGAGTTAGAAAAGTAGAGAGAGAAGTAAGTGTGAAGAAAGATAGAGTAAGAGATAGTGAGCTAGAGGAAAAAATGGAGGCAGAATAGGAGAATGAGTAAGAGATAGGGGGAGGGTAAGAGCAAGGAAGGGGGGAGGGAGGGTGATTGAGAGGGAGAAAGGGATGAGAGAGAGGCGGTGGGGAATATAGGAGGAGAAAGAGTGAGAGGAGAGAGGGAAGAGAGACTAATAGAGCGATAGTAAAAGTGCTCACGAGAGAGAAAATTGAGAGTTAGAAAGAGAGGGAGTAAAGTGAGTGAAATTGAGGAGAGAGAGACTGAGAGCAAGAATAAGGGAAAAAGCAATAAATAGATAGAGAAAAAAGAGTGAGGGAAGAGAGAAAAAACGAGAATGAAAGAGTAAGTGAGAAAGAGGAAAGCAAGGTAATAAGTGGGAGAGAGGGAGAAAAGTAAAATAGAGACAAAGATGTTTTGAGAGAGGGAGAGAATATATATATATATATATATATATATATATATATATATATATATATATATTAATTAAAAGTTTGTTACTATTAGAAGTTGGGTACAAAAAGGTTGAGGGGGCTCCATCCCTCACAAACCCAAAACGAAGCAAAAACGACTATCTAGCTAACTAACGGAAGGATCTATGAAAAATCAAAAACAAAACGACTGCACGATCGAGCACAAAACAATATTTAAATGCTGAGAAGATGAGGGTGAGGTGTGGAGAGGCCCACCAGACCCCAGTTAGTGAAGAATTCTTATGTGAGGGACCTTAAGGATGTCACTGCCAATGAGCAGGAATAGCTGGGATGGGGGGTTTAAGATATGACTACTTCACCAGAATTAGCTCCCAATTTGGCTAACCAGTCAGCTGGCTGGTTAGCCTCTCTGTAGATGAAAGAGAACTGAGGTTGGATCAGAGATCGAATTGCATGAATTCTTTTTACCCAGTAGAGATGGTGCCAGGGAAGAGTGGCAGGGAGTTTAGTTTCCTTACTTCTCTTGATGGCCAGTTCAGCATCACTTTCAACCTCAATATGATGCCAACTAAAATTTCTTGCAATGTTCAGAGCCCAGTAAATGGCAATAAGCTCAGCTTCCATGGAATCAGTGGCTTGCACAGGAGCATGGAAGAAAAGTCTGCATTTACCACCACTGTTTCTGAAGAGACCACCAATGCCAGCAGAATCAGGACAGTAGCTGCCATCACTGTTGACTTTGAGGTAATGGGTGGGAGCCAAGATACCAAACCAATCTTGAAGGAAGGGAGATAGTTTGAAAGTTCCAGGCAGCAAATATTAGGGAATTTAGTGTATCTGATGAGTTTTTGGATGTAAGAAAGGCACTTTTTGGTAACTTGTGGCTCACTTGGTATAGTTCCATCATAGTTTACATTGTTTCTCTCCATCCAGATAAACCAGGCAATGATAAATGGGATAGCTCCCATACCAATCGCATTCCATCCTAGCCAGCAGGATGACAGGAGATCCCAGGTCAAATTCTTAGTGTTTAAGTGGAACTGCTGGGTGAGTTTTCTCCAAACATATTGGGAGAAAGTGCATCTGAAAAATAAATGTAGGATGGATTCTTCCTCTTTCCAGCAAAGTTACAGCATGAGGGGCCTCTAATTCCTTTCAATTTAAGGATATCATCAGTGGGAAGCAACTTCAAGAAAGTTCTCCAAGAAAAAAAGCACATGGAGGGTAATGAATGTGAGAGAAAGAGCGACAGAGATAGATGGCAGGGTTAAGAGGAAGTACATGGGAGGGATAGAAGGAGAGAATAGCCTATGTGTGTGAGAGAGAGGGAAGGAGGGAGACTAAGTGAGAGTAGGGGATAGAGGAAGAGAGAGGAGTGATGACAAGGAGAGTAAGAAAATGAGTGAGAGATATTGTAAGAATTGAGAGAGTGTGTGTGAGTGAAGGAGGGTGACAGAGAATGAGAGATAGAGGGAGAGAAAGAGTAGGTAAAGAAGAAAGAGCAAGAGAGAGACAGAGAGAGTTCTAAAGAGAGAAAACAAATAACGAAGAGAGATAAATAGAGAGTGAGAGAGAGAGATGGAGTAAAGATAGGGAATGAAGAGGGAGCGGGGGAGGGAGAGAGGGTAAGGTAGAATAGAGAGAAAAGAGAGACTTAGAGAAGATAGAGCAAAGATTATTAGTGAGAGGCAGAGACGGAGATATAGAGCAAGATATGGAGAGAGAGAGAGGGAGTGCAAGAGGGGGAGTGAAAAATTTAAATAAATTAAAGAGGGGAGAGAGGAAGGGAGGAAGTGAGTGATTGATGGTTGGAGAGATAGAGTGAGTAAATTGATAAGAGAGTGATGAAAGAGAGCAATAGAGAGTGTTTGTGAGAGAGAAGAGAGAGATAAATAGAGAAAGAAATAGTAATAAAGCATAAACATATAAAAGAGCAAGAGAGAGGGCAAGAGTGAGAATGAGAGATGTTTGAAGAAGGGAGTCAAAGAAATGGAAGAGTGTCGGAATGAGAGAGGAAGAGAGAGTGAGAGAGGATAGAGAGTAAAGGAATAAATAGAGATAGAGTGAGAGAGATGGAGAGAGGGGTAGAGAATGAGGCCTAGTAGGTGAGAGAGGGGGTGAACTGGAAGAGATTGAGAAGGAGAGAAGGGGAGAGTGTGTGAGAAAAAGAAAGAAGAGTGAGAAAGGGAGAGAGGGAGGTCGGGAAGGAAACAAGGGAGTTGTGGAGAGAGGGAGAGCGAGGAGAGAGATCCATAGAAGAGAGAGAGTAAATGAGATAGGGTGAACATGGAGCGAGAAAAAGAGAGGGAATGAGGGAGTAAGAGTGAGAGTGAAACTAAAGAGAGAGGAAGAGAAGCTAGAAAGGGAGAGAGTGCAGGAGAGAAATAGAGAGAAAAGAGAGTAAGGGAAGAGTGAATTTGAGAGAGGGAAAGAGCGAGTGAGCGAGACAGGGAGTGAGAGAGAGAGAGGTAAGGAGAGCATGAGAAAGAGAGGGATGAAGGGAGTGAAAGTAGGAGGGAGAGTGAGAGAGACTTAGTGATGGATAAAGGGAGCATCAAAAGAGAACAAAAGAGAGAGTGAGAGAGAGGTAAAAAGAGGTGGAAGAGAGAGTATAAGATAGGAAAAGAGAGTAGAGAGTGAGAAAGAGGGAGAGAGAGAGCATAATAGAGATGGAGTAAGGGAGGGAGGGGAAAGAGTGAGAGAGATTGAGAAAAACAGTAACAGATAGTGAGATTGAGAGAAAAATATTGAGCTAAAGAGGGTGAGAGGGAGAGAGATTAAGAGTGAGTGAGTGTATGAGTGTATGAGACAGAGAGAGAAGAGTGAGCTACACAAGGGAGACCTAGAGAGGGCATGAATGAGGCATTAAGAAAGATAGAGGGAGAGAGAAAGAGCATTGAGGAGTACAGTAGTGAGAGAGTGAATGAGATCCAGAGAGAATAGGAAAATATAGTGATGGAGAGAAGAAGATATAAGGAAGGGAAAGAGAGAGCGGGACAAGAGATTAAAACAGATACTGGAGGGTGGGAAGGGAGAGAGAGTGTGAGCAAGGGTTGGTGAAAGAGAAGAGAGAGATAGAGAGTGAGAGAATGAAAGAGAGAGTGAGGGAGGGATCAAGATAGATAGGGAGAGAGTGAGAATGAGAGTAAGGAAAGGAGAGTGAGATAAAGAGGAGATTGGGAGATGGAAGGAGAGAGGGAGAGAAGGAGAGAGCGAGAGAAGTGTGAGAGAATGTGAGAAATATGAGAAAGAAGTGAGGGACTAGGAGAGATAAAACATAGATATCGAGAGAGAGTGTGTGTGTATGAGTGTGAGAGAGTGAAAGAGATCTAAAGAGAAGATGGAGAGAGAAGGGTGAGCTCATAAGGGAGGCCTAGAGAGGCAAGATTAAGGGAGTAAGAAAGATAGAGGAGAGAGTGAGACCGATAGATTAAGCGTGAGAGGGTGAAGGAGATCTAGAGAGAAAGACCCATAATCTCTTCCTTTCTCTCTCTATCCATATTTCCCTCTCTCCCACTTTCTAACCCACACTCACTCTCACACACTCTCTATCCTTCCCTCTCTCTTTCTCTCTCTGTCTTCCTCTCTCACACCAACGCATCAATCTCTCTCACTCTATCTCTCTCTTTCTCTCTTTTGTCACCCTCTCCTTCTCTCATCTTTCTCTCTATTTATGCCTTATCACATTCTTTTTCTCCTTTGCTCTCTTCCTCCCTCTTTCTCTCTCACACACTCTCTCTCTCACTCTCTTTCATCACTCTCTTTTATCATTTTACTCACTCCTTCTCTCCGACCATTTCTTAGTCTCTTCCTCCCTCCCTGTCTCTATCTCGCTCATCCTCTATCTCTCTCTATATCTTCTTCACTCTCCACCTCTCACTCCCTATCATTTTCTCAATCTTCCCTGAGTTCTCTTTTCTCTCTATTTTTGGCTTACTCTCACACCCTTACTCCCTTCTGCTCTCTCCTCAATCCCTATCGGTCCCTTCATCTATCTATCTGTTTCTAGTTCACTCCCTCTCTCACTCTCGCTCCCACACTATATTTCATCTCTCTTTATCATTTTCTTGCTCTCTCTTGCCCTCTCACTTGCCTTTCTTTTATCACCTTCTCTTCTCTATATTTTCTCACAATTTCACTCCCTCTATCCCTTCACTCTCTCTCTTAGTCTCCCTCCATCCCTTTCTCTCATTCTCTCTCACATCTCACTCTAGCATCTCATTCCCATCTCATTATTTCTTAGGTTCTCTCACACATCTCACTCCTCCTCTGTCCCTCCCACTTTCACTCCAACCTTCCCTCTCCTTCTCCTTTTCTCTCTATCTCTCTCTTTTCTCTCTCCTCTTGCACTCACTCACTCAATCTGCCTCCCTCCCTCACATTTTCTCCATCGCACTCTCTTATTCCCTCTCTCTTGATCTCACTTTCAATCGTTCTCATGGCCTCCGACCATCTCTCTAATTCTTTCTTTACCACTCATCCTTTCACTCACACTCTCTAATTTCTCTCTTTCTCGGTCTTTTGCTTTCTCTTTCTTTGCTCTTTATTCTCGTTCTTTCTCTCACTCTCGATTCCCTCTCTCCGTACTCTCTCTTTCAATCCCACTCTCAGCTCTACCTCTATCTTTCTCTCTTTCTTTATACCTCTTCTCTCTCTCTCTCTCTCGTTATTTCTCACCTTCACTAACACATCTCTTCCTCTCCCTCCTCCTTCTTTCACTCCCTCTCTCCCTCTCTCCTTCTCTCTCCATATATCTCACTCTCCTTAATTTTCTCTTCATCTCACTCTCTCCCACTTTCTTTATATCTTTCTCTTTCACTCCCTCACTTACTCTCTTGCTCTTTATCTGTCACTTCTCTCTCTGATCCTTCTCAGAACTTTCCCTATTACCCACGAATTCTCATCGTCTCTCACTTTATCCTACACTTCTCTCCCAATCTCCCTCCCTTCCTTTCTTCTTATTTCACTCACTCCCTCCTTTCCTCTCCTTCTGTCTAGTCTATCTCTCCCACACACACTCTATCTCTCTCTCTCTCTCTATGTCACTCTCTCTCACTCTCTTGCTCCCTCTTTCCTTGCTCTCTCTTCTCTCTATTAATCTCTTGACTCTCTCCCTTTCTTTCTCTTCTCTTTCTCCTCGATTTCACTCTCACTCTTACATGATCCCTCTCCCTCTTTCCTCATGATTACTCTCATTGTCTCTCTCTTTTTCTCTCGTGCTTTCTCTCTCCCTTTCTCCCTACCTTCGTCTCTCTTCAATTTCACTGTAACTCTTCCTCCCCTTTGCTCCCTTTCTCTTAAACCCATATCTTCTCACACTTTCTCTATTCCAATCTCCTATACTCTCTTTCTTGATCACTCTCGCTCACTTTTCCCTCACTCTCCATTTCTTTCTCACTATTCTAATATCTCACCCCCTCATATCATTCTCCTATCTCTATCTGTCACTTTATCTACCATTTATCTATCTATTATCTCACTCTCCCTTAATATTACCCTTCATTACTTCACTTTCTCACACCACCTTTGTCCAACTCCTCTTTCACTCTTGTTCTTCATTCCTCTCTACTTCTATCTGATACTCGCTCTCATTCTCTCAATCTCCCGCCCTTCCTCTTTCTTCCCTTACTCTCTTTTTTCTCCCTATTTTTGTCTCTATTTCTTGGTCACTCTCTCCCTTTATTAAATTTAAATCTCACTCTTAATCCCACCCTCTCCCTTTCACTCTCTCAATTCCTTCTCTCTTCCCCTCTCTCTTACTCTCTTATATTACTCTAATTTCCTCTCCTCTTACTCTTTCTCTTTGTTTATCCTAGGCTCTATCACACCTCCCTCTCTTGCACTCTCTCTTCCCCTCCCATTATCTCTCATACACTCTTCACTCCCTCTCTCATTCACTCTCCTTTTCTCTCCCTCTTTCCCTCCCTCACTCTCCCTCTCACCATCTCCCCATGCCTCCCTTCCCCCTCTTCTCTCTCTCATGCACTCATGCTTTTTTCTCTCCCTCTTCCAACTCATCCGACCATCACTCCCATTATTTCTCATTGTTTCATTTTATTTTTCATACATTTCTCTCCCAACCTCCCTCCCTTCCTTTCTCCTTATTTCACTCCCTCCCTCCTTCCATCCCTTTCTGCCTAGTCTATCTCTCTCAAACACACTTAATCTCTCTCTCAGTATCACTCTCTCTCGCTCTCTTTTTCCTCACTCTCTCTTCTCTCTATCTCTCTTGCACTCTCTCCCTTCTTTCTCTTCTCCTTCTCCTCAATTTCACTCTCACTCTTACATGCTCCTTCTCCCTCTTTCCTCATGATTACTCTCACCCTCTCTCTCTTTTGTTTTGTTCTTTCTCTCTCCCTTTCTCCCTACCTCCCTCTCTCTCTTTTATTTCACTGTAACTCTTCCTCCCTCCCCCTCCCTCCCCCTCCCTCCCTTTCTCCTAAACCCATATAGTCTTAAAATTTCTCTATATTAATCTCTAAGGCTCCCTTTCTTGATCTCTCTTGCTCTCTTTTCCCTCACTCTCCATTTCTTTCTCACTATTTTATTCTGTCTCCCCCTCATGTAGTTTTATTATCTCTATCTCTCTCTATCTACTAATTTATCTATCTATTCTCTCGCTCTCACTTAATCTAACCCTTTATATCTATTTCTCTGACTTCTGCTCCGTTTCTTTCTCTTTGTTACAAATCTCTTGATTTTTCTTCCTTCACTCTCTCTTCTATCTCTATTTCTCTCTCACTCTCTCCTCTCTTCCTCCCTCTTTCTCTTTAGTTTCACTCTCTCTTACTCTCCCTCATTTTTACTCACTCTTTGCTCTCTCTTTAACTTATTCTCTCTTCTCTGCTCTCTCTCTCCCCTCGCACTCTTTTTCTTCTTATCTTCCACATATTCTCTCTCTTCCTCTCTTGCTTCCTTCCCGCTCTCCCTCCCTTCCCCCCTCTCACTCACTCTATCTTCCATTCTTCCACACTATCTCTCTACCTCCCTTTCACGCTCTCCATCTCTCTCTAGCTCTCTTTCTCCCACTCATTATTTTGCTCTCTGTTCACTCTCCTAATTGAGCATTCTCACTTGCTCTATCTTCCATCATGCTCTATTTTCTCTTTATTTTTATCTCAATATCTCGCCTTTCTCAGTCCCTAAATCTCTTCAATCTCTCTGACTTCCTTCATCTCTCCCTTTCTCACTCTCTTCCCCTCTCAATCTCTAATCCGTCTCTCTTCCTCTCTCTTTTGATCTCTCATGTCATTCTATCTTCTATCTCTCACTCTCTCTCTCTTCATTGTACTCCCACCTTCTCTGAATCCCTCTCTTCTCTCTCTTTACCCTTCTCTCATTATTTCATACTTTCTCTCACATTTCTAACTCTCTCCCTCCTCTCTTTCCTCTCTCTCTCTCTGTATCTCTCACTCTTTTTATTTTACTATTATTCTAAATCTCCTTCACTCTCTCCTTATCCCTCCTCTCTTTCTCTCCATGAGTCATTCTCTTTTTTAGTCTCCCTCTTCTCAGTTATTCTTGCTCTCACTCCCATTCCTCCCTCCTTCTCACTATCTTTCTATCTCTTTCTAGTCTCTTTTTCCCTCCCTTATAGCCTCTCCCTCACACACTCTCTTTTTCTCTCTCAAGATCACATTTTCAATCTCCCTCTATCTCTTTTTGTTGCTCTTTTTCTCTCTCTCTATCTTGCTCACTCCATCTTATTTGCTCTAATTAGAACTCCCCTATGTCAAACCCTCTCTCAAACACACTCTATCACTCTTCTTCATTCTTTCACCCTTTCTCTCCTCTATTCTACCCTCTCTCCTTTCTCTCGCTTCGTTCCCTTTCTCTCTTTCTCTCTATGTCACTGTCCCATACCTTTTTGATATTTGTCTCACTCCTCTCTATCCTCCCCCATCTTTCTCTTCTCTCTTTCTCTTCTCTCATTATCTCTCACTCTTCTTTAGCTCACTTCTCTTACTCTATCTTCCTCTCATTCTCTCTCAACTTTTCCACCCTCCCTCACATTTGTCTATCTCTTTCTTTATCTCATTCGCTCTCTTCCCTCCTTCCCTCCCTCACTTCTCTCCTCTTCTCTCACTCCCCCTCTCTCTCTTAACCTCCATCTTTTAAATTCTCGATGACTTACCCTCTCTCCAACTTTTTCATCTTCTCTCTCTTCTTATCCCTCTCAAACCCTCCCTCTATTTTTCTCACTCCCTCAATCGTGCCCTGTCATTGTCTCCCTTAACTAGCTCACTCTTCTCTCTCCATCTCAGACACTCATACACTCTCTCACACTCTAAATCACCCTTATCTAACTCACCCTCCTTAGCTCCATTTATTGTTCTCTATCTCACTCTCTCTTATTATCTTGTTCTTTTTCTGTCTATCTCTCTCTATCTCTCTCCTCTATCTCACTCTCTCCATGTCTTCCTCTATATCTCCCACTCTCTACCATGCACTAGTCATCTTTTGCTATATCTTTCCTGCTTATCATTTTTGTCTCCTTTCTGTTTCACTCTCTCCCTTTCTTCCTCCTGTTCTCTCTTCAATTCCTATACTCCCTCCCTCTATCCCTCTGTTTCTAGTTCACTCTCTCTTGCTCAATCTCTCACTCTATTTCATCTCTCTTTATTGTTTCTTGCTCTCTCTTTCCCTCTCTCCATCCTC
The DNA here is from genome assembly GCA_022702705.1 of Papilionanthe hookeriana x Papilionanthe teres. Classification (NCBI taxonomy): domain Eukaryota; kingdom Viridiplantae; phylum Streptophyta; class Magnoliopsida; order Asparagales; family Orchidaceae; genus Papilionanthe; species Papilionanthe hookeriana x Papilionanthe teres. Next base: position 799,508 of record CM040422.1, on the reverse strand, counting down.
TATTTCTCTTTGATCTAACAACCTCCCTGCTTTATCTTTATTCACTCATTCTCTCCCTCATCTCTAACACTCTCTATTACTCTCCCTCCATCCCTCCCTTATCAATTGCTCTCACATCTCAATCTCGCCCCTTTTCTCCATCTCATTATTTATTATTATCTCTCACATAGCTCTCTCTCCTCAGTTGTCTCTGCCTCTTTCACTCTTTTTTTTCCTCTCTTTCTCTCCATCTCCTTATTTCTCTTCTTTCTCTCTTCTCTTGCACTCAATCTTCCCTCGTTCCCTCATATTTTATCCATTGCTCTCTCATTCCCTCTCTCTTCCTCTCTCTTTTCTAACTTTTTTCTCTATATTTCAATCTTTTTATTCCTCATCCTTTCTCTCCCCCTCTCTCATTATTTATGTTGCCCTCTCACTATCTCCCTTTTTCACTATGTTTCTCACTTTTAATTATGTTTCTCTCTTTCACTCTTTTCTCTCTTTCACTCTTTTCTATCTGTCTTTACTCACTCTTTATATTATTATATCCATCACTCTAACCACTCTCCCTTTCTCTCATTCCCTCTCTTCTCTCTCTCCCCTCTCTCTATTCACCCTCGCTTTATCTCTCTCTCTTTTGCTTTATCCCACACCACCTCTCTCTCACTCCCCCTCACTTTTTTGCACCTTTAATCCCTTTATCTCTCACACTCTTTATCTCTTACTTACTTGCTCCCTCTATCCCTCATTCGTTCTCTCCCTCTCTTACACTATCTCTTCCCTCACACTCTTTTTTTCCCTCACTCTTTCCCTTTCTTGCTCCCTCTTTCTCTCTCTTCAGTTTCACTCTCTCTTACTCCCTCTCTCCCTCTCTCATTCTTGGTCTATGTTCACTCTTTGTCACTCACTCTCACTTTAGTTCCACTCTCCTCTCCTCTTCTCCCAATCTTTCTCTCCGTCTCGCCCCTATCTCTTGCTTCTTCGCTCCCTCCCTCTCTCTCTCTCACTCAGACACACTACCTCTCTCGTTCTCTCACACTCCTCCGGTTCATCCCCCACTCTCACACCCATAAAATCACATTCTCTTCCCCCTCTCTCCCTCTCTCTCTCTCTGTAGATCTTCCCTCACTCTCTCTTCTCTTTCAATCTGTCTTCCACTCTCATGCCAACGCATCAATCTCTCTCACTCTCTCTCTTTCTATCATTTTTTCACCCTCTCCCTCTCTCATCCTTTTCTCTATTTATGCCTTATCACATCTCTTTCTCCTTTGCACTCTCCCTCCCTCTTTCTCTCTCACATACTCTCTCTTATCATTTTACTCACTCCTCTCCGACCATCTCTTAGTGTCTTCCTCCCTCCTTGTCTCTATCTCTCTCACCCTCTATCTCTCTATATATCTTCTTCTCTCTCCACCTCTCACTCCATATCATTTTCTCAATCTTCCCCGAGTTCTCTTTTCTCTCTATTTTTGACTTACTCTCACACCCTTACTCCCTTTTGCTCTCTCCTAAATCCCTACGGGTCCCTTCATCCATCTCTTTGTTTCTAGTTCACTCCCTCTCTCGCTCTCACTCTCACACTATATTTCATCTCTCTATATCGTTTCTTTGCTCTCTCTTGCCCTCTCTTTTGCCTTTTCTTCTATCACCTTCTCTTCTCTATATTTTCTCACTATTTCACTCCCTCTATTCCTCACTCTCTCACTTAGTCTCCCTCCATCACTCTCTCTCAATCTCTCTCACATCTCACTCTCGCCTCTCATTCCCATCTCATTATTTCTTAGGTTCTCTCACACATCTCTCTCCTCCTCCGTCCCTCCCACTTGCACTCCATCCTTCCCTCTCCTTCTCCTTTTCTCTCTATCTCTTCTCTTCTTTCTCTCTCCTCTTGCACTAACTCTCTCAATCTGCCTCCCTCCCTCACATTTTCTCCATCTCACTCTCTTATTCCCTCTCTCTTGATCTCACATTCAATCTTTCTCATGGCCTCCCTCCATCTCTCTATTTGTTTCCCTTTACCACTCATCCTTTCTCTCACACTCTCTAATTTCTCTCTTTCTCGGTCTTTTGCTTTCTCTTTTTTGCTCTTTATTCTCGTTCTTTCTCTCACTCTCCATTCCCTCTCTCCCTACTCTCTCTTTCAATCCCACTCTCAGCTCTCCCTCTCCCTTTCTCTCTTTCTTTTTACCTCTTCTTTCTCTCTCTCATTATTTCTCACCTTCACTAACACATCTCTTCCTCTCCCCCTCCTTCTTTCACTCCCTCTCTCTTCTCTCCTTCTCTCTCCATAAATCTCACTCTCCTTAATTTTCTCTTCATCTCACTCTCTCCCACTTTCTTTATAACTCTTTCTCTCTCACTCCTTCATTCACTCTCTTGCTCTTTATCTATCACTTCTCTCTCTGATCCTTCTCAACACGTCCCCTATTACCCACTAATTCTCATTGTTTCTCACTTTATCCTACACTTCTCTCCCAATCTCCCTTCCTTTCTCCTTATTTCACTCACTCCCTCATTTCCTCTCCTTCTGTCTAGTCTCTCTCCCACACACACTCTATCTCTCTCTCTCTCAGTATCACTCTCTTTCTCACTCTCTTGCTCTCTTTTTCCTCACTCTCTCTTCTCTTTATTAATCTTTTGACTCTCTCCCTTATTTCTCTTCTCTTTCTCCTCGATTTCACCCTATGCTTACATGATCCCTCTCCTTCTTTCCTCATGATTACTCTCACCCTCTCTCTCTTTTTCTCTCGTGCTTTCTCTCTCCCTTTCTCCCTACCTTTGTCTCTCTTCAATTTCACTGTAACTCTTCCTCCCGCCTTGCTCCCTTTCTCTCAAACCCATATCTTCTCACACTTTCTCTATCTCAATCTCCTATACTCTCTTTCTTAATCACTCTCGCTCTCATTTCCCTCACACGCCATTTCTTTCTCACTATTCTAATCTCTCGCCCCCTCGTATCAATCTCCTATCTCTATCTCTCTCTATATCTACCATTTATCAATCTATAATCTCACTCTCTCTCCATATAAGCCTTCATTACTTCACTTTCTCACAAAACCTTTGTCCCACTTCCCTTTCGCTCAAGTTCTTCATTCCTCTCTTCTTTTATCTGATACTCGCTCTCATTCTCTCAATCTCCTTCTCTCTCTCTTGCTCTTTCTTCCTTTATCTCTCTTTTCTCCCTATTTTTGTCTCTATTTCTTGGTCCCTCTCTCCCTTTAATTAATTTAAATCTCACTCTTACTCCCACCCTCTCCCTTTCACTCTCTCAATTCCTTCTCTCTTCCCCTCTCTCTTACTCTCTTATGTTACTCTATATTCCTCTCCCCTTACTATTTCTCTTTGTCTATCCCCGACTCTATCACTTCTCCCTCTCTAGCTCTCTCTCTTCCCCTCCCATTATCTCTCACACACTCTTCTCTCCCTCTCTCTCTCTCTCTCATTCACTCTCTTTTTCTCTCCCTCTTTCCCTCCCTCACTCTCCCTCTCACCATCTCTCCGTCCCTCCCTTCACCCTCTCTCTCTCTCATGCACTCATGCTCTTTTTCTCTCCCTCTTCCAACTCATCCCACCCTCTCTCCCATTAATTTTCATTGTTTAACTTTATTTATCCTACATTTCTCTCCCAACTTCCCTTCCTTCCTTTCTCCTTATTTCACTCCCTCCCTCCTTCCTTCCCTTTCTGCTTAGTCTATCTCTCTCACACACACTTTATCTCTCTCTCTCTCTCAGTATCACTTTCTCTCACTCTCTCTCGCTCTCTTTTTCCTCATTGTCTCTTCTCTCTATCTCTCTTGTATCTCCCCCTTTCTTTCTCTTCTCCTTCTCCTCAATTTCACTCTCACACTTACATGCTCCCTCTCCCTCTTTCCTCATGTTTACTCTCACCCTCTCTCTCTTTTCTTTTGTTCTTTCTCTCTCCCTTTCTCCCTACCTCTCTTTCTTTTATTTCACTGTAACTCTTCCTCCCTCCCATATAGTCTTACACTTTCTTTATCTTAATCTCTAAAGCTCCCTTTCTTGATCTCTCTTGCTCTCTTTTCCCTCACTCTCCATTTCTCTCACTATTTTATTCTATCTCCCCCCTCATATCATTCTATTGTCTCTATCTCTCTCTCTCTATCTACCAATTTATCTATCTATTCTCTCGCTCTCTCTTAATCATTCTGCTCCCTTTCTTTCTCTTTGTTACATATCTCTTGCTTTATCTTCCTTCACTCTCTCTTCTATCTCTATTTCTCTCTCACACTCTCCTCTCTTCCTACCACTTTCTCTTTAGTTTCACTCTCTCTTACTCTCTCTCATTTTTACTCACTCTTCTCTGCTCTCTCTCCCCTCTCTCTCTTTTTCTCCCTCTATCCTCCACATATTCTCTCTCTTCTTCTCTTGCTTCCTTCCCTCTCTCCCTCCCTTCCCCCCTCTCACTCACTCTATCTTCCATTCTTCCACACTCGCTATCCCTCTACCTCCCTTTCGCCCTCTCCATCTCTCTCTAGCTCTCTTTCTCCCACTCATTCTTTTGCTCTCTGTTCACTCTCCTATCGAGCATTCTCACTTGCTCTATCTCCCCTTTCTCAGTCCCTAAATCTCTTCAATCTCTCTGACTTCCTCCATCTCTCACTTTCTCACTCTCTGTCCCTCTCATTCTCTGATCTATCTTCTCTCTATTTACTAACTCATTTTCCCTCTATCTCTCACACACTCTCTCTCTTCATTGTACTCTCACCTTCTCTGAATCTCTCTCTTTTCTCTCTTTCCCACTCTTCTCTCATTGTTTTGTACTTTCTCTCACATTTCTAACTCTCTCCTTCTCCTCTTTTCTCTCTCTGTCTATATCTCTCACTCTTATTATTTTACTATTATTCTCAATCTCCCTCACTCTCTCCTTATCCCTTCTCTCCTTCTCTCCATCATTCATTCTCTTTCTTAGTCTCCCTCTTCTCAGTCATTTTTGATCTCACTCCCATTCCTCCCTCTTAATCTCTCTCTTTCTATCTCCTCCGAGCCTCTCTTTCCCTCCCTTATGTCCTCTCCCTCACACACTCTTTTTCTCTCTCTATCTTACTCCCTCTTTTTTGCTCTTTCTAGGACTCCACTATGTCAAACCCTCTCTCAAACACACTCTATCATTCTTCTTCTTTCTTTCACCCTTTCTCTTCTCTATTCTACCCTCTCTCCTCTCCCTCGCTTCGTTCTCTTTCTCTCTCTTTATATGTCGCTCTCCTAAACCTTTTTGATATTTGTCTCACTCCTCTCTATCCTTGCCCACCTTTCTCTTCTCTCTTTCTCCTCTCTCTTACTATATCTCACTCTTCTTTAGCTCACACGCTCTTACTCTATCTTCCTCTCATTCTCTCTCAACTTTTCCACCCTTCCTCCCATTTGTTTATCTCTTTCTTTATCTCATTCACGCTCTTCCCACCTTCCCTCTAACTTCTCTCCTCTTCTCTCACTCCCCTCTCTCTAAACCTCCATCTTTCAAATTCTCAATGGCTTACCCTCTCTCCAACTTTCTCATCTTCTCTCTCTCTCCTTATCCCTCACAAACCCTCCCTCTATTTTTCTCACTCCCTCAGTCGTGCCCTGTCATTGTCTCCCTTAACTAGCTCACTTTTCTCTCTCCATCTCAGACACTCATATGCTCTCTCACACTCTAAATCATCCTTATCTAACTCAACCTCCTTAGCTCCATTTATTGTTCTCTATCTCACTCTCTCTTATTATCTTATTCTTTTTCGCTCTATCTCTCTTCTCTATCTCTCTCTCACCCTCCATCCATCTCTCTCTATGTCTTCCTCTATATCTCCCACTCTCTACCATGCACTAGTCATCTTTTGCTATATCTTCCCTGCTTATCATTTTTGTCTCCTTTCTGTTTCACTCTCTCCCTTTCTTCCTCCTACTCTCTCTTCAATTTCTATACTCCCTCCCTCTATCCCTCTGTTTCTAGTTCACTCTCTCTTGCTCAGTCTCTCACTCTATTTCATCTCTCTTTATTGTTTCTTGCTCTCTCTTTCCCTCTCTCCATCCTTTATTTCTCTTTGATCTAACAACCTCCCTTCTTTATCTTTATTCACTCATTCTCTCCCTCATCTCTCACACTCTCTATTACTCTCCCTCCATCCCTTCCTTATCATTTGCTCTCACATCTCACTCTCGCCCCTTTTCTCCATCTCATTATTTATTATTATCTCTCACACAACTCTCTCTCCTCCTTTGTCCCTGCCTCTTTCACTCTCTTTTTTCCTCTCTTTCTCCCGTTCTTCTTATTTCTCTCCTCTCTCTTCTCTTGCACTCACTCACTCAATCTCCCTCGTTCTCTCATATTTCATCCATCGCTCTCTCATCCCCCCTCTATTCCTCTCTCTTTCCTCACTTTTTTTCTCTATATTTCTCTCTCTTTATTCCTCATCCTTTCTCTCCCCCTCTCTCATTATTTATCTCGCCCTCTTACTTCTCTCTAACCCACTCTCTCTAACTCAATCTCACTCCATCTCTCTCTCTCCCTCTCCATCTCTTTCTCTTTCTCATTCATTCTCTTAATCTTGCTCCCTATCTTCATATTGCTCATTATCATTTCCTCACCCTCTTCCCCTCTTCCTTTCTATCTCCCCCACTTCTTTCTTGCTCTCTCTCACTTTTTCACCCCCCTCTTCAATCTCACTCTCTCTCCCCCCTCTCTACATCTTTTCTCTCGCTCCCTCACTCTTGCCCTCTATCTCTCTCTTTATCACTGTCTCCCTTTCTTACTATATATTTTACTCTCAATTATGTTTCTATCTCTCCAGCTCTTTTCCTTTCTCTTGCTATATTTTCCTCTATTTACTCTCGTCCTCTATCTGTCCCTTTCTCACTCTCTCCCTTTCTCACTAAGTCTCTCACTCTCTATTTTGTTTCTCTCTCTTGCTCTCTTTACATACTAATTATATATAGATCCATCACTTTATATCACTTCTTTCTTCTCATTCTCCATCACTTCTCTTTCTCACCCCCTCTCTTTTATTGTATCTTATTTCCCCTCCCTCCCTCCCTCCCTCCCTCCCTCCTTATTTCACTCTTTATTCCCTCGCTTACTTGACTCTCTATTCTTTCTTGATTTCTCTCTTATTTTCTCTCTCTCTCTATTTCTGACTCCCTCACTCTCTTCAATTTCATTCTCACTATTACTCTCTCACTCTTTTTTGTCTCTATTTTTATCATGCCCTCTCTCTCTTTCTCTCTTGAAAGGGAGAGGGATTAAGGGAGTGAAAGAGGGATGGAGCATAAGAGAGAGGTAGCGGGGGATAATAAGCATGTTAAAAGTGTTAGATAGAAGATATATCAAGAGAGAGAGGTAAAGAGAGATGGAGGAAGTGAGGGAGAAAGTGAGACAGAAGAAGGAAGTGAGAGGGTTTAAAGAGATAGTAGGAAGGAGAAGGTGACAGAGAGAGAATGGGTGACAGAGTGAGAATAAAGGCTGTGGGAAGATCGAGTAAGAGTAAGTGAGAGGCGTAAATAAAGGGGAAGAACAAGAGAAAGGTGAGAGAGGGTGCATGAGAGCTAGAGATATAGAGGGGGAGTGATGGAGACAAGAGAGAGAAAGAGAGTGGTAGGGTTGGAAGCAAGACAGAGGGGGAGAGAGATTGGAGGATAGAATGAGAGAGAGGGTGTAAGAGAAAAGAGAGAAAATAGAGAAACAAAGGAGAGTGTAAAAGAATATATGATCGATAAATGGAATAGAGAGTGAAAAAAAAGAGAGGGAGAGAGAATAATGGTGAAGAGGATAGAGAGCGAAGAGAGAAAGAAGGAGTGAGGGAGAGAGAGAGAGGATAAAATGAGCGAGAAAGAACAAGATAGTAAAAGAGAGTGAGATAGAGTGCAAGAAAAGGAACTACAAAAGGTGAGAGGGAGAGAGATTAGGAGGGAGTGAGAGAGTGTTTGAGTGTCCGAGATGGAGAGAGAAGAGTGAGCAACATAAAGGAGACCTAGAGAGGGCACAATTGAGGGAATGAGAATTGAAGAGGGAGAGAATGAGAGTGATAAAGAGAATAATTGTGAGAGAGTGAAAGAGATCTAGAGAAAAAAGAAAGAGAGAGTGAGGGAGACAAGAGGATATATGAAAGGGAAAGAGGGAGAGGAACAAGAGTGAAAAAAAAGATAATAGCAGGGTGAGAAAGGAGAGAGATAGTGAGCAAGGGAGGGAGGAAGAGTAGAGAGAAATAGAGAGCTAGATAATGAATGAGAGACTGAGAAAGAGAGACAGAGTGGGATGAGGGGAAGTGAGAATGAGAGGGAGAGAGAGTGGGGGAATATGGAGGAGAGTGAGAGGGGAGAGAAGAGAAAGCAATAAAAGAGAGATAAGAAGAGAGAAGGAACAAAGAATTAGAATGGAGCAAGAAAGAGAGAAGAGAATGAAAGTGATATATACATGAAGAGTTGGATAGAGAGAGAGATTGTGTGTGTAGGAGAAAGAGAGGGAGTGTGTGTGTGCGTGAGTGAGTGTAATGGAAAATAGAGTAATATAAGTTAGAGCAAGAAATATAAGGAATAAAGAGTAAAAAATAGAGAGACGGGGGGAGTGAGAGAGATTGATGAAAGGGAGTGATAAAGGTAGAGAGAGTGAGAGAAGAAGAGTGAGAAGAAAGAGTGAAGGAAGATAGAGCAAGAGATAGTAATCTAGAAGAAACGAGGGAGGGAGAATAGGAGAATGTGTGAGGGAGAGGGAGAGACTGAGAGCGAGGAAAGTAGGGAGGGAGAGTGATTGAGAGGGAGGGAGGCAGTGGGGGATAAAGGAGGAGAAAGTGTGTGAGGAGAGAGGGAAGAGATGCTAACAGAAGAGATATTAAGAGCCCTCATGAGAGAGAGAATATTGAGTGAGAAAGAGAGGGATAGGGAGTAAAGTAAGTGAAATTGATGAGAGAGAGTGGGAGTGAGAAAGAGGGAAAAAAGCTATAGAGAAATAAAGAGAGAAGAGAAAGTGAGGGAGCGAGAACAAGAGAAAAAGGAAGAGCGTAAGAGAAAGAGGAGAGGAGGATAATATGTGTTCTGTCTCTTCCTCTCTTACACTCTTATGTTACTTTATTCTCCTCACCTCTTACTCTTTCTCACTATCTATCCCCCACTCTATCTCGCTCTCCCTTTCTCGTGCTCTCTCCCCCACCCACTATCTCTCACACTCTCATCTCTCTCTCTATCTTTCTCACACACATAAGCTCTCTCTTTCAATCCCTCTTTCCCTCCCTCACTCTCCCTCTCTCCATCTCTCATCACTCCCTTCCCCCTCTCTCTCACTCATTCTCTTATTCACCTTCCATCTCGCTCATTTTTTCACACATTATTCTCTCACTCTTTCTTACGATATATTTTATTCCTCACTTTTATGACTTTTCCTCTCCCTCTATCCTCCACTCCCTCTCTCACTGTCTCAATCTTTCTCTTGCTCTCCCTCTCTTTCATTCTTGTGCTCTCTCTATATGTCTGTTATCTCACTCTCTTCTCACACTCTCTCATTTGCTCTTTTCTTCTCCATCCTCCATCCCACTCTCACTTTCCTTACACCTCTTTATTTTCTCTCTATTTCTCACTCATTTTACTTACACTCATTCCATCTCCCTCTATCCCTCTTTATCTCTATCTCTATACCTCTTGTCCCTCTCTTCTTTCTCTCTTTATCTTTCTCTCCCACTCTGCCTCTATCTCCCTCTATCTACCTCTCATTCCATCTCCCTCTCCCTCCATCCCTCCTCATTTTTTCTCTGCCACTCTCTACCTCTACCTCTAACCATCTCTCTCCTCCACCTCTTATTCTCATACTGTCCCTCGCTCTCTCTTCTATCATGCTCTCTTACACTCCCTCCCTTTATCTCTCTCTTTCCTTATATATATATCCTCTCACACTTTCTCTCCCTCTATCCAACACATCTCTCTACCCTCTCTATTCTCTCTCTCGCACACTCTCGCTCTCTCCCTTGCTCTCCCTCTGTCTCTCACTCTCTATTCCAACTTCATTATTGCATTGTTGGTCAGTCCATCTCTCTTAGTCGCTTAATCATTTCTCTCATTACTTAACTCTTTTTCTCCTTCTATCTCCCTCCCTCCCTCCCCCCTCCCTCCCTCTCATTCAATCCTTTTCTCTTCTCACTCATTTCTCCTCTTCTCTCTCTAATTATTTCTTAATTTAGCTCACTTCTCTCCCGACACTCCCTTCCTCCCTCTTCTCTCGCTCTTTATCTTCATATCTCTGACTCTCTATCTATTTCTCATTCTTATACTCCCTTTCTTGCTATCTTGCTCTTTCTTCCTTCACTCTCTCTTCTATCTCTATTTCTCTCTCTCTCTCTCTCTATCATCTCTCCCTCTATATCTATCTATAATTACACTCTCTCTTATTCTCAATCCTCTCACTCTTTCACTCTCTATCCTCCAGACACTCTCTCTCCTCCTCTTTGGTTGCCTTCCCTCCCTCCTCCCTACCTGCCCCCACTCTCTCACAACTCTATCTTCCACTCTTCCACACTCTCTCACCCTCTACCTCCCACTCTCCATTTCCATCTCTCTCTAGTTCTCTATTTCCTCTCTCTTTCCTACTCTCTCTTTAAACCCCTCCATCTATCTCTCTTTCTCACTCACTTTCTCCCTCTCTCTCACTCTCTATTCCATCACTTTTTATCTCTCTTGTTCTCTATTTCTCACTCCTTTAATCTTGCCCTCGCTAGATCTCCCTCCTGTAGTGCAATCTTCTCTCTCCATCTCACACACTCATACACACTCTCACTCTCTCTCCCTCTCACCCTCGTTAGCCCCATTTCTCACTCTCTATCTCACTCTTTGTTACCATTTTATTTTTTTATCTCACTCTTTTTATCACTTCTCTAGTATATTCCCTCACTCTCTCTCTTTCTCACACTCAATACTCTTATTATATCTTATTCTCTCTTTTACACACTCCTTTGTTGCTCTTTCTTCATTCATTTCTCTTACATTTGGTCACTCTGTCCCCCACTTCCACTCTCCTATCTCTCTTGCTTCTATCCCTCCCTCTCACATTTTATCTCTTCTCTTCCTCCGTCCCTCTCCATCCCATTTCCCTCTCCGTCTCCCTCTCTCTCTAAACAATATCCTATTCTCCCTCACATTTTACCCCTCACTCACTTACTCTTGCTTGATCTTCCCTCAATCTCTCTTCTCACTCAATCTCCCTCCACTCTCTCTTCCTTTCTCCTTCTTGCTATCTCTTTAAACCCTCTCAATACCTCCTTCTATCCTTGTTTCTTACTCACACTCTCCTCTCTCACTTTCAGTTCCATCTCTTTTCACCTCTCTCTCACCCTCTCTTCTGTCTCTCTCTTTTCACACTTACTTTAACCCTCACCACCACTCTTTCGCTCTCCCTCCCTCTTTCACTCCCTTCATCCCCCTCTTTCTCCTGCTTTCCCTCCCTCTTTCACTACCTTCTTCCCTATCTCTTGCTCCTCTCTTGCTCGCTCACCCTCTCCCTCTCTTCTGCACTCTCTTACCTCACCCTTTCTTCCCTTTATTTCTCTCTCACACTGTCTCCCTTTCTCGTTCCCTCTTCCTATCACTTCAGTTTCACTCTCATACTTACTCCCTCATTCCCTATCTCTTTCTCACTCCATGTTCACTCTCTGTCACTTACTCTCTCTTTCTGTTACACTCGCTCTTCTCTCTCCTCTCAATCTTTCTCTCCCACTCTCCCCCACTTCTTTCATTCCTTCCCTCCCTCTCTGTCACTTTCTCTCTCACACTCTCTCTCTCTCTCCCTCTAAGTCTCTTCCAATTCATCCCCCTCTCTCTCGCACTAAATCTCACTTTGTACCCCCTATCAAGATCTCCCTCACTCTCTCTCCATATCTTCCTTCACTCTCTCTTCCTCTCTCACTCCCACTCTCTTCCATCCCTCTCACTCCCTCTGTCCATCTCTCTCTTCCTCACTCGCTCATTTCTCTATTTATGCTTTATAGATTAAGAGAATGAGTGAGAATAAGAGATGGAGAGAGGGAGATGGAGAGGGAGAAAGAGAGAGATGGAGACAGAATGAGATAGAGAGGTTGGGGAGGGTGAGAAGTGGGAGAGAGGGAGAGAGAATGGATGATAGAGGGAGAGAGAAAGGATGAGAGAGAAATAGAGAGAAAAAGTGAGAGAACGGAGAGTAGGTGAGAGGGAATGGGAGAGAGCAATGGAGAAAATAAAAGGGAGGGAGGAAGATTGAGTGGGTAAGTGCATGAGGAGCAGAAAGGAGAGAGATAGGGACAAAGGGAGAAAGAGAGGGAAGAAGATAGTGAAAGATGATGGGATTGAGATAGAGAGGGAGAGTAAGAGGATGAGTGAGAAGGAGAGAATGAGAGAGAGGGATATCGAGGGAAAGAAACATTGATTAAAGAGAGAGATGAGAGGGAGATAGAAGAAAAAGCAAAATAAAGCACATAAACAACAAAGAGAGATGAAATAGAGAGTGAGATCATAATAGAGGTAAGAGATGGATTGAAGAGTGAGCTGGAGAAAGAGAGGGTAAGGTAGAAATAGAGAGAGAAGAGGGAATCAAAGAAGATAGAGCAAAAGAGATAGAGTGTGAGCGAGATAGATATGGAAATTGGGCATGAGAATAGAAAGTGTGAAAGAGATAAATAGGGGGAATTGGAATGAGAATGAAACTGAAGAGAGAGAGCAGGTGAAAAGAGAGCAATAGAAAAAGAGCAAGAAAGAGAATGATAGATGGACAAAGAAAGAGAGTTAGGGAGGGAGAATAAGAGCGAGAGGTAGAGAGAAAGAGGGAGAGAAGCTAGTGCGGGAGTAAGAGTGATAGTGAAATTAACAAGAGTGGGGGAGCGAAGAGGGGAGAGAGATTGAAAAGAGAGGGGGTGACAGAGGGGGAGAGAGATAGAAAAATTTAAGAGGGAGAGATATGAAGCGAGAGCAAAAAATAGTGAGCAAGATTGAGATTGGGAGGGAAATTAAGAGAATGAGTGAGAAGAAAATGAGAGAAGGAGATGGATAGGGAGAGAGGGAGAGATACTAAGATAGAGAGAGTGAGAGGGTAGGAGGGTGGAGGGAGAGAATGAGAGAGAAAGCTTGAGAGAGAGACAGAGAGAATGGGAAAGGAAGAGTGAGAGAGAAATAGAGAAAATATAAAGTTAGAGAAGAGAAAACAAGAGAGAGGGAATAAGAGAGAGAAAAAGAGAAAATGAGAGGGAGGAAGATGGATTGAATGAGTGAGTGCATCAAGAGTGTGTGAGAGAGAGGAGTAAGATAGAGAGAGCGAGAAAGAGAAGGAAGTGGGATTGAAAGATAGAGGGATCGAGTGGGAAAGAGAGGTCTATAAGTGAAATTATGGAATAATGAGATGATTATGAAGGCAGAGAGCAAGATATGAGAGAAACTGAGAGAGTGTGAGGGAGGAAGAGTGAAAGAGAGACTGATAGATAGCGGGAGAGAAAGAGTGAGTAAAGAGAGAGAATGGAGGGTGATAAAAGAAAGAGAAAGAGAGAGAGACAAAGAGGGGAAAAGAGAGAGAAAACAATAAAGAGAGATGAAATTGAAAGAGAGAGAGAGCGGAAGAAAGGAAGTGAACATGGGGATTAAAGAGTGAGCGGGAGGGAGTGAAGGAGAGAAAGTGAGACAAATATAGAGAGAAGAGAGACTCAGGGAGGAAAGAGGAAAAGATCATGAGTGATAGTGAGAGAGAGGGAGATATATTTATTGGGGATATGGAGATAGCAGGAAAGTAAGAGGGTGATAGAGAGAGACTGAATTAATGAAAGAGGGGGATAGGGTGATAGGAAGAGAGGGGAGATGGTTGGAGAAAAAAGATAGCAAAGGGTGAGTGTGATAAAAGTGAGCAAGTTTGCGTGAGAGAGATAGAAATAAAGAAAGAAAAATGATAAAGCAAAAATAAAGAAAAGTGCGAGAAGGAGAGAGTGAGACATAGAGAGATGGAGGGAGGGAGTGAGAGAGAATGAAGAGAGTGGGAGTAAAAGAGGAAGAGAGGGTGAGATAGAAGAGAGACTGATGGAAGATATAGAGAGAAGTTAAGAGTGAGGGAGAGAGGGGGTAGAGAATTAGATTTAGTGGGAGAGAAGGGGGTGAATTGGAAGAGAGTTAGAGGGAGAAAGGGAGATAGAGTGTGAGAGAGTTAGAGAAAGGGACAATGAGAAAGGGAGAAACATGGATGGAGGAAAGGAAGCAAGCGATAAGGGACAGGGATAGAAATTGAGAGGAGAGAGAGGAGAGCTAGCAATCAAAGAGAGATTGAACATGGAGCGAGAAAGAGAGAGGGAGAGAGGAAGTGAGGGAGTATTAGTGTGAGTGAAACTGAAGAGAGAGGGGAGCGAGAAAGGGAGAGTGTAAGAGAGAAATAGAGTGGAGAGAGTGAAGGAAGAAAGAGAGTGAGAAAAGGAGAGAATACGTGAGCGAGAGTGGGAGAAATAGTGAGAAAGATACGGGGAGTGGGAGAAAGAAAGGGATGAAGGGAGTTAAAAATGGAGGGAGGGCGAGAGAAAGGTTGTAAGGGAAAAAGGGAGTGTCAAAAGTGAGAGACAGAACTGAGCGAGAAAGAGATAAAAAGAAATGGAATAGAGAGAGTGAGAGAGAAGGAGAGAGTGAGCGAGAAAGAAAGATAGGAGGTAGCAGAGATGATTCAAAGAGAGAGAGATCAGGAGAGAGTAGAAGGGAGAGTTAGTGAGAAGAGAGATGAGGGAAGATCACATAAGAGTGGGTGAGGGATAAAAAGAGAGGGAGTACAGGAGAATGACGAGAAAGATAGAGGGAGTAAGGGAGAGAGAGGGAGATGGAGAGGGAGCAAGGGGGAGAGATGGATGAAGGGGGAGAAAAGAAAGAAAGAGAGGGGGAGTGATCGAAGCAAGAGAGTGAGTGAGGATAGAGTATTGAGTAGAGGGAGGGAAATGTAAGAGGCAAGAGAGAAAGGGGAGAGCAACAACGAAAGGTGTTAAATAGAGCATATGATAGAAAAAAAGAATAGCGAGTGGGAAAAAGAGAGACAAAATAATAGAGAATGGGATAGAGAGAGAAGTGAGAAAAATGGAGCGAGAGAGGGAGAGGAGCGAGCAAAGAGAGGGAGAAAAGCGAGTGAGAGAGAAAGAACAAGATGATAAGAGAGAGTGAGATAAAGAGTGAGAAATGAAGCTAAAGAGGGGTGAGAGGGGGAGTGACTGTGAGAGATTGAGAGATATTATGAATGTGTGAGATGGAGAGAGAAGAGTAAGCTACAAAAGGGAGACCTAGAGAGAGCAAGGTTGAGGGAGTGAGAAAGATAGAAGGAGAGAGTGAGACAAATATAGAGAAAAAGAGTGAGAGATTCAAAGAGATCTCGAGAGAGATAGAAGGAGGTACTTAGAGGGTTTTAAGAGAGTGCAAGAAAGAGAATGAAAGAGAGAGTGAAAGGGGGTGAGTGAGAAGAGAGGGAAGATCAAGTAAGAGTAAGTGGGGGTTGTAAAGAGAAAGAGAGTAGGAGAATTATGAGAGAGAGGGAGATGGAGAGAGAGAGAGAATGAGAGATGGAGGGATAGAAGCAAGAGAGAGAGAGAGTGTGGGCAATATATTGAGAGAAAAGTTAGAGGAAAAAGAGAAAAAAGACCTACTCTTGTTCCGTCTTCCTCACTATTCCTTCTGTTACCTCTCTCGCTCTTTTTCTCCCAGTCCCCCTTTTTATCTCTATATCACTCCAACTCTTAACCTGTCCCTATATCATTCTCATTCTCTATTTTCTCTTTCTCATAACCTATCTTTTTTTTGTCTCTCTTCTCTCTCATTCCTTTTACGCTTTCTCTCCATATATCCTTAACTGTCTCTCACCCTCTCTCACTTTCCCCCTTCCCTCCTTATATCTCCCTCTTTCTCTTCGTCCCCTCTCTCTCTTAAATCTCTAGCTCTCTCCCTCTATCTCACTTGTTTTCACTCTCTTCCTTACTCTTGCCCTTTATCTCCCTCTGTCTCACTCTCTCCTTTTTTTACTATGTCGCTCACTCCATATTTTGTTTCTCTCTCACGCTTTCTTGCTCTCTCTTGCCATCTTTTCTCTCTTTACTCTTGCCCTCTATCTCTCTCTTTCTCCTTCTCTCCCTTTCTCACTATGTATCTCACTCTTTATTATGTTTCTCTCACTCACTCTCTTCATCTCTCTTCCTCTCTTTTCCCTCTCTTTATCTTGTTATATCCATAAGTCTTCCTCCCATTTTATCTCTTTTCCTTTTCACCCCCTCTTCTCTCTTTTAGTTTATTACCTCCTCTTCCTCCCCCCTTATTTTTCTCTTTAGATCCCTCTCTGCTTACCTCTCGGACCTCTCTTTCTATTTTTTCTCTATTTCTCTCTTTTTTCCTCTCTCCCCCCCTTCCTGGCTCCCTCAATCTCTTCAATTTCACTCTCACTCTTACTCCCTTACTCTCTTCTCTCTCTTCTCTCTTGCTATCTCTCACTTTTTCTCTCTCCCTCTCACTCACTCCCTAAGTCTCTCTCTTGCTCCATCTATCATTCCCTCACACTCACTCTCTCTCTCACCAACTTTTTTCTCTCTCAATCTCTTTCTCTTCTCCCACTTATTGTTTCTCACTTTCTCCCTATTTCTCATTTCCTCCATCCCTCTGTATCACCCATATCTTTCACCCTCTTTTCCTTACACTTGTTCTCACTCTCTCCCCCTCTCTATATTTTTCTTGCTCGCTCGCTCACTGTCTCTCTCACTTTCTAGCTCTTTATCTATCTCTTCTTTGTCTCCCTCTATCCTTTATACCTCCCTCCCTCCAACTCTCATAATATCTCTAATTCTCTATTGTCCCTCTCTCTCATCTCCTCTCTTATATGTTCTTCTCTTTCTCACTCTCTTTTCCTAGATTCTGTATAGATCTTTTTTATTCTCCTACTCTCGTTCTCTTACTCTATAGATCTCTTTCTCACTCCCTCATTCTTGCCCTCTATAGTTCTCCCTTATGTAGCTCACCCTTCTCTCTGCATCCCACTCACTCTCTCTCGAGCTCTTACGCACACTTCTCACTCTATCTCTCAATCTCTCTCTCTCTCACCCTCTTAAGTTCCACTACTTGATCTCTATCTCACTCTCTCTTACCATGTTGCTCTTTCTCTCGCACTCCATCCTCTGTCTCTGTTGTTGCATCTTCCTCCCTTCTCTTTTTATCCCCATCTCCTTTATTCTCTCTTACTCTCTCTCTATCCTTTGCACTCTTTCTCTTTCACTATATTCTCTTTTTTTATCTTAAGCTCTTTTTGCTCTCTTCAATGTTGCTCTCTCTTCTCTTTAATTCACTCTTTCGCTCCCTTTATCCCTCACACACTCTCTCCCTCTCTATTGCTCCATCCCTCACACTATCTCATTATCTCTCTTCTCTCCATCTCTCCTTTCTCCCTTATATCCTCTCTCTACTTCTCCATCTCCCTCTCTGTCTCCCTCTCTCTCTTGCTCTCTCGTTAGCCATGATTTCATTCTCCTTATCTCTTTACCTTTCACTCACTCTTTCTTACTAAGTCTTCCCTCGATCTCTCTTCTATCTCTGTATACTTTTCACACTCTATATCACTTACTCTTTATTGCTCTCTCTTTAATCCATCTCACTCCGTACCTATATCTCTCTTTCTAGCTCCCTTCCTTCCCTCTCCCTCCCTCAATCTCATCCCCATCTATCAATGTCTTATTTCCTCTATCACTATAGAACTCTTTTGTTATCCCACTCTCATTTTATTTATCACTCTCTCTATCTTTCTCACACCTCTTTTACTCGCTATCACTATAGATCTCTTTAATTATGCCACTCTCATTCTATTTATCACTCATTCTTTCTATCTTTCTCATTTTTTCAATCTTGCCCTCTTGCCATCTCTAGGAATCCCTTATATAGTTCACCCTTCTCTCTCAATCTTACTCACACTCTCTCTCGAGCTCTCACACACACTCATACACTCTCTCACTCTCTCTTAATCTCTCACACGCTCATACACTCTCTTTCATTCTCACTCAATCTCTCTCTCACCCACCTAAGCTCCATATTCCTTCTCCCACTCTCTCGCCTCTACCCCTATCCTTCACATGTACTCTCTCTCTCGCTAGCCAACTTTTATCTCTCTCATTATTTTTCACACTCCCTCACACTTCTCTTTCTATTTCTTTCTCCTTCTCTCCCTCCCTCTCTCTATCTCCTCTATCTCTCACTCTCTTTTCCTTACTCTAATTCTCATTCGTATCCTCTTTGTCTATATATCTCTCTTATCCCTCCCTCACTCTCTCTTTCATTCTCTCACGCTCATACATCTCTAACTCTTTCTCTTATGTCTTTTCTCTCACACTCTTCCTCACATACACACACAATCTCTCTTTATGCTCAATCTTTCTCTCTGTTATTCCCTAATGCACCATCTATCTTGGTTTCTAAGTTTTATTTTTCTCAATGCCACTCTCTTGTCAATCATTATTTCTCACATTCTCTCACACTTCTCTCTCACTTTCTCTCTCCCTCAACCTCCCTCTTCCCGTCACACTTATCTCTCACTCTCTATTCCTTAATCATGTTCTCACTCACTCCCTTTCTATCTTTAACTCTCTTAATCCCTCCCTCACTCTCTCTTTCATTCTCTTGCTTTCTATCTCTCTTCTTTTCCTCCCTCGCTCACACACTCTCTCCCTTCTCACCCTCCTTATATCTTTTCTTCTCTCTTGTCCCTCTCACTTCCCTTTCTTGTATCCTCTTCTCTCCCTCACTCTCCTTTCCTATTTCTCTCAAGATCTCTTTCTTCTCTAACTATTGTACTCTTTATTTGCTCTCACTCTCTCCCTCTATCATTCCCACTCCTCATTCATGAACTTTATAGGCCTGTCTCATTCCTTCTTTATCTTCCTCTCTGTCCCTCCTCTCTCTTACTCCCACTCTCTCACCTTTCTATTATTCTTCCCCTTTTTTTACCCCTTACTCACTTACTCTTACTCAATCATCGCACAACCTTTCTTCTCAGTCACTCTCCCATTCACTCTCTTACTTCCCTTCACTTCCGCTCACATCCTCTTTTTTGTCAATATCTCTTACCTCCCTTTTCTCTCCTTCTCTCTCAATCTAATTTCACTCTCACTCTTACTCCCTCTCATTCTCACCCTTTTTTCTCTATCTCTCTCCCCCTTACTCAACCTCTCCATCTCCCTCTTCTCTCTCTCCTCTCTCACAAATACTCTCTCACTCTCTCTGTTGCTCACTTCCTTGCTTGAACTTAGCCCACTCCATTCTTCTCTCTTTCTCAATCTTTGTTGTCTCTCTCTTACTCTTTGTACTGCTGCTCCCTCCTTAAACATTATTTCTCTTCGTCCATTCTCCCACTCTCTCTCCTCTCTCACCCCTCTCCCACCCACTCTCACTCACACTTTCCTCTATCTCGCTCTCTCTCCCCCTCTCTCTCTTGCACTTTCTCTCCCTCTATTCCTTTACAACTCTCTCACACAATTTATCATCCATTCTTTTCCTCTCCCTCTCTTTACCCTTCTCGCTTACTCTCTCTTGCTATATCTTTTAGCACTCTCTATTTCTCTCCCACACACTCTCTCTCCCACTCTTGCTCCCTCTCTCTCTTCAATCTTTCTCATAACCTCTCTCTATCTCTATTTTTTCTCTTTACTAACCATGCTCTCTATCACAATCTCTATTATGTCTTTCTTTCTCGATCTTTTGGTCTCTCTTATGTTGCACTTTATTCTCTCTCCTTCTCTCACTCTATCCCTCACTCTCTTACTCTCCCTCTCCCTCAACTTCTCTCTCATTTAATCCCACTCCCACCTCTCTCTCTCTTTCTTTCACACTTTCTGCCTCTTCTCTCTCTCATTATTTATCACCTTCTCTCACACGTCTCTATCTCTCTCTCTCTCTGACACACTTTTACTCCCCCTCCCTCTCTCCTTCTCTCTGCATATATCTCACTCTTTTTACCTTACTCTTCTTCTCAGTCTCTCCCATTTTATTAATATATATTTCTCTCTCATTCCCTCGTTCAATCTTTTGCTCACTATTCTCTATCCCCGTATATCTTCCGCTCTCTACCTCTCACTTCTTATCTTTTGCTCAATCTTCCCCATCTCTTTCTAGTTTTGCCTTACCCTCTTTCCCTCCCACACAATTTTCAACACCTATCTCCACTCCCTATCTTGATCTATCACTCACTTTATATTTCATCTCTCATTGTTATTCCTTTTCTCCTTTTTGCCCCCTCTATGCTTCTATTGCTCGTTTTTCTATCTCCCTCCCTTCTCTCTTTTCACTCACTCTTTCTCTTACTCTATCCTAACTCTCTCACTTTCCCTCCCTTACCCATTTAATTTCTCTCACGTCTTTTCTCTCTCATTCTCTCCCTCTGCAACCCTCCCTACCACTCTCTCTATATCAATGTCTCTCTACTCTGCCCACTCCCTCTCCATCTCTCTCTCTTCTTCTCCCCTTCTCATTCATGTCTTACTCACCCTCCTTATCTCCATGTTGCTCACTATATTTTCCACTCCCACTTCCTCTCTCTCCCCCTTAACTCTTTCGTGCTCTCTCTCCCTCTCTCTTCAATTAATCTCCTTCTCTCTCTCTATATCTCCCCTTCCTCACTCTCTCCCTTGCTCTTGCCCTCAATCTCTCTCAGTCTCACTGCCTTCCTTTCTCACTATGTCTCCCACTTTCTCTTATATTTCTCTCTCTTGCTCTCATTTCTCTCCTTTTACTCACTCTTTCTTCCTATATCCATCATGCGAACCCTCCTCCCTTCCTCTCAATCACTCTCTCTCTTCTCTCTCTCTAAACCTCTCTTCGCTAGCATTGTTTATTAGTTTCTCCCCTTTTCCTCCCTCCTTACTGTTGACCTCATTTTTGATGAGGTCTTCTCTTATTCTCTTTAGTACTTAGGATCTAGCCTTAGGCTTTTCCTTTGACTATCTTAGAAGACTAGAATTGGGACCCACCACTTAGAAATTCAAACCACTTCTTAACTCCCTGCAAACTCCACAAACTTGACTATAGACCCCTAATAACCTAGAGGGTTGAAATCAAATGTGGAAGTTTAAAGGATGAGTTCCTATAGGACTCTTTGGCCTTATGATCGCCCAGGTGGCCTCGGTCCAGTGAAGGGCTGACTTACACATACACTACACTTATGCACTACACTTTCACACAACTCCTAAAACCACACCCATACCCAACTTGACCTCCTGACTCATGTAGGTGATTCACATGGATGGTCCTTAACCCCTAAGCCCTTGGCTAAGAGGGTTAGGAACAACATAATGGATGCCTCAAATGAGTCCCTTCATAGCTCATGTGGGCTTGATATGGCTTCAAGGCTCAACCAAAATGATTTCATTCCACTTACATTCACCCAATCTTCAATTTTCCAAATTTTCAATTTTCCAAATTTTCAATTTTCCAAATTTTCAATTTTTGACCCCCGGGACCCTACACCCGCTTAGCCTACCCAAGACCCTTGAAACTACCCAAAATTTGCAAA
Organism: Papilionanthe hookeriana x Papilionanthe teres; assembly: GCA_022702705.1. Taxonomy (NCBI): domain Eukaryota; kingdom Viridiplantae; phylum Streptophyta; class Magnoliopsida; order Asparagales; family Orchidaceae; genus Papilionanthe; species Papilionanthe hookeriana x Papilionanthe teres. Next base: position 778,048 of record CM040422.1, on the reverse strand, counting down.
ATCACCTATATTACCCAAAATTCCTCAAAATCAATCCCAAACATTCCCAAATTACTCAAATTGATCATTCATAACCAAAAATACCAAAAATTCCAAAAATACCTCCCAATACCCTCCAAATACCCAAAATACCCCTCTTGACCTAAAAATCCAAAAATTCAGAAAATTCCCAGAAAATTCTAGAAAATTCCAAATATTCCCAATTTCATTTTGTTCAATTACACCATGGGACAATTTTGTCAATTTACCCCACTTTTATCAAAACCACCAATTTGACCCATTTTAACCCAAAGTGAACCCAATGTCAAACCAAACCTACCCAATTGACCCAAATTCTAGTCCAATTCAATTCTAAACTTCAATTCAACATTCCCAACACCAATCTAGACCAAACCCAAGTCCAATTTGATTGACATTTGGATCCAATTTCACTTTTGGCCTTAAAGCCCAATTTGGACCCATGACCCAAACCTAACCCAAACTCACCAAATTCAACTCCAATTAACCCCAAATCTTTTCCAAACCTCCCTTAACATCCCTAAAAACAAAATACTAACATGATTTGCCCAACATTTAGACCCAAACCCCACTCAAATTCAACCCAAAACCAAAAGGCCCAATTTTGACCTAAACCCAAACCTAACCCAAATAAGCCCAAACCCCAAAATCAAAACCCAACCAAAGCCAAAACTTCTTTGAAACACTCCCATAAATATTTCCCAACATTTATTTTACATCAATTTCAACCCTAGCCCAACATTGGCCCAAGTTAGCCCAATTTGACCTATGTTAGCCCATTCACCAAGGAAGCCCAAATTCAACCCAATTCAAACCCAAATCACTCCAAACTTATTTCAAATCACTCATGACATATCCCTAAACCAAACCCAACAATTATTTGGCCCAATCCTTCACAAAATTCCCATCCATGAATTCATTTTTAAATTTTAAAGCCCACTTACATGAAACCTTTCTAAAAGCCCAAATTCCATGCTAAAGCCCATATGACAAATTCTTCTCATCATACCCTCAATTAAATCAATCCCTAAGTTTCAAAACTCATCATGAAGCCATTCCAAATTAAGCCCCATACAAATTCCCATCAAAATACCAAAATTTTCTTAAATCCATTTCCATGAAATTGACTTGACTTTTCCCAAGCCAAAGGTGAGCCATGAAGCCATGCATGAGCCACATGGAAGCCATGAGAGCCTCTTTACATGTCACCATGCCATTTTGGGCAAAAGGAGGAGACTCTTTCCTTAATTCCTAAAGGTGATTAACCACTCCCATGATTCCCCTTAACCATGCTTATGCCTAATTGTGCTTGGATGGTGACTTGACCCTACTGATTAGGTCGAGCCAAATCACTTTTCCTTCAGACCTAAACCAAGCCTTGGGTGGTGCACCTAGCCCAAAGGGATGGGTTGACCAATTTGAGCCAAAATGAGCCCTCTCCCATTCCATTCTAATCCATGGCTTTTACACATGGCATTTGCCAATTGCCTACACTAAACCCTAGCCCTGACCCACCTGAACAAGATGGTGACCAATGCCGTCGGCCGGCCACCAGTGTCGCCGGAAAACACCACTCCCGAGAGCTCACATGTGAGCCAACTTTGGAATTCCACCTTGTCGAGCCGCCCCATGCCCAATGGCCACCATGGCTGTTCTTCCCATGCCCAGAGCAGCTGATCCCAACCCTTGGCCATCCCTGTGAGGCTCTCAAGCCACCCCTATTTAAACCCGACCCCCTCACGGCCATAAGAGGAGAGTTGCACAAACCTTGCCGAAACTCTGCCAAAATTGTTCCAAACTCTACTCCATACTTAGAGCAGTTGATCCCCAGGTGTCAATTTGCCCTAATCCCCACCGACGAATCCGATTTCTTAACTAAAATTTCACCCAAAACCGGGACACTTTGCCACGGTGAGCCAATCCTCAAATTGATTGGTCCTACACCTTCACTCGGACCAAGAGGAGAAGTTTCCCATCGAAAGCCCCATCTCCAGAGCCACCCAGTTGTTCCAGCCTCCAAGCTTTGTGATCGGCTGTGATCACTTTCATAGCTAGGCAATTCACCAGACCAGGAGACTTCAACTGGAGCTTGCTGGGATCCAATCGAAGGTCACATAACCCTCAGATTGAAGCCACACTTCTCTGAGCAAAGGTATGAGCTAATTCTTCATCCCGAGCTTCTGGAGATTCTCTATTTCAAATACTTTAATTTCAATGCATGATCACCGTATAGATGTATTCTTCTCTTTAAGACGAATTCATAGAGCACAAGAACACCAAAATCCGTTAAGTATTGAGTGAGTTCTTAGGGATTTAGTGTGGACGGCTCTCGGGTGAGGACGCTTGGGGACGATGAACGGATGTCGTTTATTTAATACACGCGCGCACGGACGGCCAGGATCGCGCCGGATCAGGAGATGGAACGACATAGCGGGCCCCTGGAGCGCTGAGTAGGATGGCGGGGTCGAATCAGAGAGCGCCACGCGGCGTTTCGGAGCTACCGAGGTTGACGCGGCGCCGCGTGGATAAATAGAAAATTAGGGTATTTTCTTATTTATTTAATTCCCTAAACTTCAAAAATCCATAACTTTGTGTAGAAAAATTAGAAAAATAAAATAAAAATACCCTCTTACTCAGTGAACAGAGGAGAATAATGTGGAAAAGAAATCATTTAATTTCATCAAGTATTTTATTTTTAATAATTTATTTACCCCTGAATTATTTTAATTCTCCATGCATATAGGAAATTCACCATGGCATGTGACCATAGGGCTTTTGAAGCCTCTGAATTTGGGAACATTTCCTAAATTTTTCAAAGTCAGAGGCCATCCCTATGAGAAGTTATTGATTTTTCAAATTCATATTACTGTTTTGAGTATTTTAAATCCAATAATTAGCATGTTGTGAAATAAATTCTAGGAAAATTTGGTGATGTCTCTTATGACCAGGGGACCCTAGGAAAAATAGGTTTTGAATTAGTTCACTTAAAATAACCCTAATTGGCTTAAACACCCAAAATAGGTCCCTAATTAATTAGAGTTAACCATACATCAAATTGACTTGAAATCAATTCTCCACTGACCTTTAGGATCAGAGGAACCCACCATAAAAATTTGAAGTCAATTGGACTTGGTTAGCCCTACTAAATGGGTTGATTAAGCCATTTAACCAATTTAAACTTTAAAAAATTCATAACTTTCAAAATACTTTTCAAAAATTCACCAAATTGGTTTTGGAGCCTCTCTGATATTAGGGAAATTTAAAAAAATTAAAATTTCAATTTTCTAAAAAAGTTGATTTTTTGGTATTATTTTAATATTTTAATAATTAAAAAATAATAAAAAACACAAAAATAATAGAATTCACCAAAATGTCACATTTTGAATTTTAATCACTTAGGAACAAACCCCATATTTTTCTTAGGTCCATTTAATGAGATAATAAATTTTAAAGCCCTAAGGTAATTTTAAAATTAAAATATATATATTTCTAGTATTTCCACTAAAATAATTCTAATAAATCATAGAAAAATCAGAAAATTGTAAAAATTGATTCTCTGATTTCCTTGATATCAGAGAGATTTTTGAAAAATATAAAATTCATTTTTCAACCTTTATTTTATTTTTTAAAGTAATTAATACTCCAAAACTTAAAATAATTATAATAAAAATAATATAATTAAAAAAATCACCAAAATTGGTCCAAGTGGTCCTCTGGTCATTAGGAATGTCCCATAATTTTCTTGAGGATAGAAACTTTCCCTTGGTCATATTATTAAATTTTCCTTTGAAATTCCTATTTTCCACCAAAAATAATTATATAAATAAATTAAATACAGAAAAATCACATTTTCTCCTCTAATGTCTTTATTGACATATGAGTGAAGTCACATAAAAATTTCAAGTTCATTTAAGCTCAATTTAGTGAGTTATGGAATTATTAAGCTTGAAGGGAAAAATGGTAATTAAAGTTTTAACCTTTAATTAAAACTTTAGCTTTAATAAAATTAAAGAATAAAATATTTGATCTTAATCTGATTTGGATGATTGAAATTTAAATAATTAAAAGGTAGAAACCATTTAAATAATTTAAAAATAAGTGAAATAAACCTTAATTAAATAATTAATTAAATTTGGAAGAATGATAAAGTTGGAATTATTAAATAGGGATATTATTATTAGGAAGAAATTTATTCTTTGATCTAAGGATCCCTAAATTAATCATCTCAATAATATTTAATTCCTAATTAAAATGATAATTCAAATTTAAGTTTTAAAATGTTAAAGGACTTAATCATTCAAATTAAATTAAAATTGAATTAAGGATTAAATTAAATTAAATCAAACAAATTAAATTAATTTAAATTAAATTAAATCAAATAAATTAAATTAAATTAAATTGAACAAATTAAATTAAATTGAATTAAATTTAATTAAAATTAAATTAAATTAAAAAAATAATAATTAAATTAAATTAAATTAAATTAAATTAAATCATATTAAATTAAATTAAATTAAATTAAATTAAATGAAAATAAAAATAATAATAATAATCAAGTAAAAATTTAAAATTAATTTAAATTAAATAAATTAAATTAAAATTGAAGCTAATCCAAATTAAATTAAATTAAAGTTAAATTAAAAAAAAATAATAACATCACATAAGACATAAAGAAATTCAAAATGAAGCAACTTGAACACTATTCCAAATTTAAACCCATTAATTTAAATTAAATCATAAACCACTTGAACACCAATTTGCCCTTGAAAGCTTTGGTTATCATAACTCCTAAACGAACGTTAAATGAAATGTTACTTCACCTATAGGATATTCAAATGTCCTAGTTCATCGAGCAAGATAACAAAACTTGAATTCCCGGACGATTAATTCATTTGTATGATTAAATTCATTTGGACTTAAAACAATTCTAGCAATATTGAAAAGATGTTTAAGATTCTTCTTAAGCACTTCCTCAATATGACGGGATGTTTATAAGAACAACTAAACTTAATTGTGCTTTGATGAAGAAAATCGTCCTCAAACCAAAATACAAGAACTTAGACGTCATAGGAAATGACTAGCTATAGGATTAGGAATTTGGTAGAAAACCATAACCCTTCCCTTAGCTTTACCTAGGGACTTGCTTAAATATTCTAATTGTGTTTTAAGTGCAGCTTGGGATGACGGGAAGACTCTCCAGGTACGCTTTTATTTTATTGCAATTTACCTTATTGCAATTTATTTAATCGCATCGCACTTACTTTTCTTGCATGATAAACAACTCGTTGCATGAAAACCCACACCTCTAGGGTAGCCCCTAAAACCGAAACCAAAACTAAATTAAAAGTCATTGCAAGATAAAATTCACCGCCACAACATTTCAAAAATATAAAACAACTCAAAATTTAATCACAAACAGAACACAAAACTGCAATTACAACTAAATTAAAACGTCCTCTTGGATGATCGGGAATACCTCGGATGATGTAACCTACGTGTTGCTAACGGGATTTCCCACGTTCTAAATGAAAATGTGGAACTCATTCAGTTGAGTTTAGCAAATTCATCTGGACTAAGTGAATCCGATAAAAATAACGATGCCGGAAGGATGGAACCGTGGGATCTTAACCGGTGTTGTTATAATCAACTTTAAGATTTGTTTAAATAAAACATAAAAATACTTGGAAATTAAGATTTTCTCTAAACCAAAACACTTTTCTCATCTCCTGATTTATGACTTCTAAAATTAAACCTCTGCAACAACAAGGAGCTCGGAGCATGGTGGGCAGCACGGCCATCGTCATCAGCAAAACTTGAATCTACATCAGCAAAACTGTTCTTAGAATTAAATAACCAAGCCATAGGACTTCGAGGTAGTTTGCCTAGTGCAACATAAATCCTCAACCTTTTGTTAGGCATTTGCATGATCATGTCATGTAAATTAAGCCCTAACTGGTCATAGGACTCCGAGGTAGTCGTTTGGTACGACATCAACCCTCACATCTTCAAGTGCTATTTGTATGATTTTATCATACAAATATAAGTCCAAATTAATTAAAATTGGCAAGATTGAAATATCGGATAATATTAGGATTTTCTTAAACTCGAAGCCAAACAATAGGATAGTTTGGGAAGTTGCCAAGATTCTTCTTGGATCCTCAGCTTCTCCTATTTCTCTTTATTTTGGACTCCTGAAAATAAATGTTCCAAATTTGAGCTAATCCCTTTTGAAATTTTAAAAATCCAATACTTTGAAAACCTTAAACTTTGAAATTCTTGAGAGCAAAACCACTGATCATTATCGAGAGTTTTCTTAAATGATTCACTTCATTTAAGATGTAATTAACTATGAGGGCTTGCCCTTATAGGGAACTTTAAGAACCTGGGTAATATAAACCCCGCTTAATTCATTTATATTAAGCGGGGAAACTTGTCGGCTTATAAAATTGGTTTGCGGACCAAACGGATGTCACGAATCTTCTAGTTTATTTAACCGAGCCCCATCATCGAGCAGTGTGTCTATTCTCCGGGATAGATATACAGTTTGTGGTGCGGTGCTCGTTTATATAAACTATTCGGGATGTGAGATCAGTTTGATTTCATATCTTAAAATTTTCAAATTTAAAATTATTTTCAAAATAAAATACTACTTTTCAAATTATTTATTTAAATTAAATTAAAAAATTCGCAGACAATTTCTGTTAGGCGACCCCTCTTTTTAAAATACAACACACTTAACCTAAAAATATGCCGACAATTTCTGGCGACTCCGCTAGGGACAAATTCCTCTCTCCATTTTAATCGAGCACGTTCGCTTTCAAAAATCGATAGTGTATCCATGTCCCTTGTGGATCAAGCTACCCTTCTTTCCGTTGGAATACTATGTTCATTTCTACCTTGAACGAGTATAGCCAACATTCTCTTGGATTTAGGAGCCACTATTTAGACACCCCTAAATAGAGAGGTTCTGAGATCCTTTTACCTCATTTCTGAGGTGGGGTGGACCCCCAATAGGTGTTAGTTTAGGAGTGATCCTTCGAGTCGAGAAGTCTTGCCTAAGACTTTCTTTTCCCTTCCAATTCTGAATCAGATTTTTTACCTTCTCTACACCTTTGAACATTCCGTTCTAAATAAACAAACCCTCTAATGAATGACTCTTTTAACAAACAACTCCTTCTTATAAATACATGAACAAGAATGTGTTCAGACTCTTTTCGATTCTTTTCTTTTCGTCCTAATGAGAAGAAGCATAACTTGGGACTGACAATCAGAATCTACCCTGCAGAAATGGAAGCCCCGAAGCTGATTTTCTCCTTCACCGATGGATCGGACTTTCTTGTTTACAAGCATGAGCTGCCCGACAATGGGATCATCCGGTTTGGACAAGGATTCGAGAACACAAATGTCAAGATCACCGACGTTGCCCTTTTCGCGCCGACAAACAAAGTATCCGAGCGAGAAGCCGTTGATCGAGTTCGATCTTAGGTCGACTCGAGAGTTTCCTCCCTGCAAAAGATTCCAACTAAGAGGAGCTACTTGTCCGCGTGAAGGATCGTTGTCGCTACCCCCACCGGTGCGGTTTTCTCTGCACCTACCCCGGCTACGCAAATTAAAGGGGAAGGAAATCCGGAACTATGGTGAACTTGTTATCGTGGAGGGTACGGACCTTCTCGTGAGACCTTCTATTTTTGAAAACGGGTCCGGCTCGAGAATTCCATCACTAACACGGACCCAAAGAAGGAACGAAGTAGGAAGATTGCCGGGAAGGCCGAGGCTGTCGAAGTCGCTTTCTTAGAAGAGAACCCTGAGTGCACACCATTACCTGAATACATACCATTGCTCGAAGATACACCCCTTTTGGAAGGAAGTAGATTCCATCCCCTTTCCGCCGCATGGTGACGAGGAAAATGTACGCAGGATTGTTTCTACATTACCTCGACCCGCATACTACAACGACAGCAAAAAGAAAAGGGCTAGGGTTACACCATTTGCCCGACTACAGACTGTGATTGAGAAGTTAGCAAAGAAGGAAAAGTGCCCCGTATCAGAAATTCTAAAAAGGATAGGGCGGGTGCCATTCAAATCCAATCTTGGGCCGCGAGTAGAACCTGTCATCGTTACAGAAAAGCCAAATAAAAGGATGAAGGCTAGTCCGCCTGTCGTTGTTTCAGGATTGCAGATTAGGGAGGATACCACCTTCCGGCATTTGGGTGACGGACCATCCGGTCCTAGACCTTCCGCTACTAGAAGGATGGTATGGCGTCCCACTCTCGGGCAATTAATATTGAAACAACGACTCGAGAAGGAAAGTCTCGTCGGGAGACTTGAATGCGAAGAAAGTGCTTCTTGCGATAAAGGGGACTCACGAGAAGGGAACCCGACATCTATCACACGACAACTGCAAAGATGCACAGAAAGGACCGCTAGAGGATGCTATGGAAAAGTTGAGGAATGATATTCGACGATTAGCAAAGGAAAGAGAAGAGAAATTCGGAGATGAGATTGATTCGTCCGAATTCATGGACGATGAGTATGCGAGAAATCAACATGGTCGAAACGCGAGCTTCGTCGGCTTCACAAGGTGCTCCTGCAGCCGCGAGAAGAGAGGAGTCGAAGTAATGAGGAGGCAACTTCAAGAGAAAGATGATACAATCGCCCAAATGGCAAAGAGGATGGAAGAGATGGTTGTAGCCCTAGCCACTCTCCAGAGTCAAGTGCAACCCCAAAGAGAGACACCCCCAGAGGTCATTCACATCGTAGACGAAGGAAAGGAGATTACGTCCGTCAACGGGGATGATCAGTTAAAGAAGGATGCGACACAGAGCATGATTCCAGAAAGGGATATCAAGAGCTTGGTGGAACGAGCGAGTGCAGAAGCCTTAGCACAATCAAAGAGCGGAACATCTATTCGGACGGGTAGACCTTACCCGAAGAATTCGACGCCGTCCAATACCCGAAAGGCTTCGTACCACCTCCGTTCAAGACCTTTGATGGAACCGAGGAACCCCGACGGCATGTTGCACATTTTCGTGCCGATTGTTGCAATGCGGCGGAAGTGATGCATTACTCTTTCGACAATTTGTCAGCAGCCTGTCAGGGATCGCCTTTGATTGGTATGCAGAATTACCAAATGGTTCGGTGAAGACATTCTCAGAACTAGAAAACCTCTTCATCGAAACGATTTGCGGAGCTCGGCACCACATCACTATAGGTGATTTAGTGGTAGAGAAGCGAAGCCGAACGAAACTTTGGTGGATTACATACTTCGATGGAGGAACCTAAGTATGAAGTGTGAACCACAATTACAAGAACAGCATGCAGTCGGCATCTTACTTAAAAGCATTCACGACCCGATAGCACTTCTCCTCAAGGGATTTACTATTAAGACTTTTGAGAAGTTGTTAAGCAAGGTCGGGAGCTTGCAAGAGGAGGCGAAGCAATTAAGTTTCGCCGACAAGACAGACAAGCAAAAGTCTGTGAAAACTTTTGAAAAGAAATCCGGGATAGTTGCGGCGATCGACAAAGGCAAGCGACCGATACAAATATCGTCCGAGCGGCCGCAGCAGACCTCGACAGAATTACCAGCAACCCCGACCCAGCTATCGGTCATCTCAACGGTATGAACAACCGCCTTGTCCGCAACGTACATTAAGGGAGCTTACGAGCGGGGAATATCCATTCGGGAATGAGGCGGTGCCGAAAATGTTCCGTAGTCGATGAAGACTCCGGATTTCCGAGCTGCCAGAGCCTAAGAGACCGGAAGAAGTCAACAAGAAAGGTGATCCCAACTTTTGCCCTTACCACCGGATGCTTGGGCACAAGATAGAAGATTGCATTACCTTCAAAAGTTGGCTCAACGACAATCTTCGGAAAGGGAATATAACAATCCCGAATGAGTACATGAAGGAACCCTAGAAAGGAGGTTCCGTCAATGTTATCTCAACGGATCTCATCGTTCCGATAGATCCCTATGCGACTGACGATGGATGGACTACCGCTTGGACAAGGTCTTCAGAAAAGATTTTGGATCACATCCAAACCGCTTCGGTGCGAGCTTTAATTCAGAGTTCAAAACCTGTCAAGTCGACACTGTCACTTGCGATAGAAGAACCACCTCAACAGGAGACGATTGAAGAAAAGAAGAAAATTGATGAAGAAGAGAAGACCGAGGCTCCTAAGGCTAGACTAGGGGCTGCTTATCCTAGGATAGTTGTTTCGGATTCGGGGGAGAAATCCCTCGAACCTCTGACTCTGTATGATTATCTGCTCACTCTGGTGGGATCTTATAATGATAAGGGTTATGGCGTTGGCTATGTTTTGACTGTTTCTAACGATTACGTAACTAGCGACAATCCGGACATTGATTTCGATACAAATGATAATTCTCAAATCATACACAATCTCGACGATCGCAATGACGAAGAAGACATCCACCAAGGAGGCTATGAGAGTTCAACGAGCAATGAATCTATTTGCGAGTTTCGAGGAGCTCCAGTTACAATAGAGTTAGAGCCTTCAGACTCCGAGGCTAATCCAGAAGACCCTGTCATTCCAATTCAAGAGGAAACACCAGCAAACTCAATACTAGAGTCAGGAGAAATTACAGAAGTTAACTTAAGAAGTGGAAGAGTTCTACCTCTGAGAATGGGTCCAAAGAATAAAGGAAAGCAGGTGGTTGTTCAAGAAGAACCAACCCCGGCAGAAGAAATACCAATTCGAGAAGAAGCCGAGACACACGAAAATAAAGTGGACTACAACGTGCTAGCCCATCTTAGGAAACTACCGGCCAAACTGAGCATCTACGACGCTCTCATCTTATCAAAGGAGATGAGAGAAGCTCTGATCAAGGCCTTACTTGATCCGGAAATTTGCTTAGCTTAAATGGTCGGAGATTCCTTAGATGAGGTTTGTTCGTTAAAGTAACAACGAGGTGTCACCTTCACGGATAATGACCTACTACTGGGTACAGCAGACCACAACCGACCGTTGTACATTTCAGTTACAATTGGGATGTTTACACTCTCCAGAGTATTGGTGGATCCAGGAGCATCAATCAATATAATGAGTCTTCGAACGCTAGTATATTTGGAAATTGATGCTCGCGAGCTCAAAGCGGACAAAATGTTATTAAGAGGATTCAAGCAGAAAGGAGAAAGAGCCCTCAGATCAATAACACTACTAATGAAGACCAGTGACTTAGCAAAGACAACTGCAAAATTTCACATAATCGATTCAGAAACGTCGTTCAACGCTCTACTGGGCCGACCATGGACACATGAAAACAGGATGGTACCATCATCTCTACATCAGTGCATCAAATACTACGATGGAGGGGAACAGTGCATCAAAGGTGACTTACAACCATTCTCCGTACATGAAATTGGAATTCGTGAAGATGCAGCTTATTATGCACCTCTTAAGAAAACAATCTTCTCCAGAAATACCATAACGAATGAAGCAAAAGAAATTTGGGATGACGAAGAACCTGAAGTTCTAGTCCAACAGTCACTCACCACTCCCTTACGGCGAGATGGTGAAGGTTTCTCCACAACTCGCATCCGAGGTCGAGGCCGGGGACGAGGTCGTGGCAGAGACGTTAGGACGAGTTGGACGGAGGAAACCAGCCATCAATGTTGATTGGGAAGACGATTCGAAGAAGAAAAAGAAATCAAGCAAGAAGCAGCGACAATAAGTCGGAAGAAGCCGCAATTCAAGATCTCTCTCAAAGCTGAGAAGAACGAAGAATACAAATCGATGTACGAGAAGATTAATCACTATGTACATACTATGACCCTGACCCCGATCCATTCTAATAAGATCGAGGGTATGGTGGTCAAAGAGGTACATAGCGGTGGTGCAAAGCCCATCAAATTCTACCGTGGTGCTTCTTCCTCCAAAACTGAAAATAATGTACAATTTGAAGATGTCACTTCATCAGAATTAATGGAATTACCTTTTGAGTGGTACTCTCCCTGTGTTCAAAATTTAATTTAGCGTGGTTTCTTACCTCGACAATGGACAAAAGGTCAATCACAACATTTTGAAAAATTATGGAATAACTCCGGTCATCCACCCAATTCAAAGCATGGTCTCGGATTCGGCACAGTAGGATCAGTTGACGATACTGGATTTTGCTTGGTTGTCACTTGCGAGTCCAATGAAAACTGCATGGAAACTACAGAAGAATTTGAAGATTTACAAATTGGAGATGCTCCACTAGAATTCGAAGAAGAAATTAAATCTACAATAGATGAGTTAACGGAAGTTAACTTAGGTACTAGCGAAGAGCCTAAACCTACCTTTGTTAGCTCCTTACTCAATAAAGAAGACTCCGAAGAAATAATCAAGTTATTAATGAAATTTAAAGACTGTTTTGCTTGGAACTATGACGAGATGCCGGGATTAGCTCCGGAGGTCGCGATCCATAAGCTAGGAGTGGATCCTACCTCGTCCCGATCGGACAAGGCCCCGGAAGAATGCGTCTAGAAATCGAACAACAAGTCATAGCTGAAGTTAAAAAGCTAATAGATGCTAAATTTGTCCATGAAGAACAATACCCGACTTGGTTAGCCTAATGTAGTGCCGATCGAGTAAGAAGAATGGTCGGATCGGAATTTGTGTGGATTTCGAGAGATTTAAACAAGGCATGTCCAAAAGATGAATTTCCTCTACCAATCCCGGAATTAATGATCGACATTGCTTCAACACATGAAATATTTTCATTCATGGATGGATCTTCGGGATACAACCAGATAAAAATGGCTCCAGAAGATGAAAAGCTTACAACATTCAGAACGCCGATCGGAGTATATTGCTACACAGTGATGCCATTCGGACTGAAGAACGCAGGAGCAACCTACAAGAGAGCAATGACAAGAATTTTTGATGATCTCATCCACAATCAAGTTGAATGCTACGTGGACGATGTGGTCATCAAAAGCAAATTAAAAGAAAATCACCTGTATGATTTGAGAATTATTTTCGAACGATTAAGACAATTTAACCTTAAGATGAATCCCTTAAAATGCGCCTTCGGCGTCACCTCCGGGAAATTCTTAGGATTCGTTGTCCAACATCGTGGAATTGAAATCGACCCGGAAAAGATTAAAGCTATCTTAGAAATGCCGCCTCCAAAAACCTTAAAACAACTACGATCTTTTCAAGGGATGCTGGCATATCTTCGACGCTTTATCTCAAACTTGTCAGGTAGGTGTCAGCCTTTCTCGGCACTAGTTAAAAGGACGCCAAATTTATTTGGGAAGAGAAATGCCGAAGGCCTTCGAGGACATTAAGCAATATTTAATGACACCTCCTGTCTTAGCAGCCCCAGTCTCAGGTAGACCGCTGATACTTTATACCGCAGCTTTAGACGACTCTCTCGGAGCCCTGTTAGCCCAGGTCAATGATGAGGGTAAAGAAAATGCTCTTTACTACCTAAGCCGTCGTTTACTTCCGACGGAAATAAGGTATCCTGCAATTGAAAAGCATTGTTTGGCCCTGATCTTCACCGCTCAAAAACTCAGGCACTACATGCTTTCTCATAAGGTCAACCAGATCTCGAAATTTAATCCATTGCAATACTTGATGACTTGTCCAAATCTTTCCGGCAGACTTGCCAGATGGTCAATGATATTATTGCAATTCAATATAACTTTCGTGCCTCTTCGTGCCGTAAAGGGACAAGTCCTAGCAGACTTCCTCACAGCACACCCTTTGCCGGCATAATCTCCTCTCAATGATGATTTGCCAGATGAACAAATAATGAGCCTAGAAGACCCTGATGATCGACGTTAGGAATTATATTTCGACGGAGCATCTTCAACACACAAAGATGAAGAATCGCAAGTGATAGTGCCCGGTAAGGCAGGAATCGGACTAATCTTTATAACACCGGAGCGGGGGATGTTTAGATACTCCTACCACTTGACAGAGCCATGTACAAACAACGAAGCAGAATATGAAGCCCTCATAACGGGACTGGAATTAACTATTCGAATGGGGATAACGGACATCAACATCTACGGGGATTCGCAGTTAATCATTCAACGGATCGCGGATAGTACGGAATTTTAAAACCAAGACTCGAGCAATACTTCCGGTATGCCATACGATTCTTGGAACAGATTCCGAATGTGACAATCTACAAAATTCCCAGGAAAAAAAATGCTTTAGCAGATGCGTTAGCTCTCCTCGCAAAAGAATTTGCCTGTTTGCAAGACAAATCAGTGGAAGTGTCAGTTCACGGACTTCAGGTCCTATCACAGCTCGACATAGACACAATACACAAATCAGAAAAAGAAGAAGAATCTGTTGCAACAGTGACAAAAAACACAGAAGATTGGCGACAACCATTAATAGACTACCTGCAAACAGGAAACTACCAGATGATAGGTCGCTAGCCCATCAGATCAAGAAAAGAACTCTGTCCTACGCATTAATAAATAACACGTTATACAGAAGATCTTTTGATCAAATGTGGCTAAGATGCCTAAGCGGGTCCGAGGCCCCTGAAATTGTTAAAGAGGTGCATTCAGGACTCTATGGCGCTCACCAGTCGGGTCCGAAGATGAAAATGAAAATTAAAAGACTAGGGTACTATTGGCCCTCGATGATGACCGACTGCATGAAAATCGCCAAGTGCACGGAGTGGTTCTACACCACCCTCCAAATGTGCTACATCCGACAATTGTGTCGTGGCCATTTGAATGTTGGGGCACGGATATAGTGGGTCCAATAGAACCACCATCTTTAAAAGGACATCGCTTCATTCTCGCTGCTACAGATTACTTTTCCAAGTGGGCGAGGCGAGTTCCACTCGGAGAAGTTAAAGCACACCACGTCTTGCAGGTTTTCAAGAACCAAGTTGTCTACCATTTCGGAGTGCCGCGCGAGATCATCTCGGATAATGGGTCGGCATTCGAAGGACGCAAATCAACAATTTTGTCGGGAGACACGGAATCGGTCGGCGATATTCAACAATTTACTACCCAAGAGCAAACGGCTCGGTCGAGGCTTTTAATAAAACTCTCGTTAAGATCTTAAAGAAAACTTTGGACGATAATAAGAGAAATTGGCACGAGAAATTATTGGAAGCCTTATGGGCCTACCGGACAACCTTCAAAACTCCTACTCAAGCTACGCTTTACGCTCTGGTGTATGGGTCCGAGGCAGTATTACCCTTAGAGGTCCATCTTCCTTGACTCAGGATTGCAGTTGCAAACAAAATCACGACAGAAGAGAATGCCAAGTTACGCCTAGAAGAATTAGAAAGCCTGGAAGGGAAAAGACTTGCAGCGCAGCAGAATTTAGAACTATACCAAACTAAGATGGTTCAAGCCCATGACAGATTGGTCCGCCCAAGAACCTTCAAAGTTGGTGACTTAGTTCTCGTTCTCAAAAGACCTATTCTTTCACACCGCAAGATAGGAGGAATATTTAAACCCACTTGGGAAGGGCCGTTTGTGGTTGAAGCAGTATACTCAGGAGGCTCCTACTAGCTAGTGAATTGCCAAGGAGAACGACATATGCTTCCGATCAATAGACGATACTTGAAGAAGTATTACGCTACCTGATGTTTCGAAGGAATGAATTCTGCATCCCTAGAAGCACGGGCGAATTAGTTACTTATGACTGGGTCCGAACTCAATAATAATAAAAAATGTGCTAAAATAAATAAAATCATGATAATAAAGTTTTCCTTGTTTTCTCTTCCATATCAAAATCTCTTTCCTGATCTTATCCCACTTCATTCCTATTAAATTTAAAAATACAAAAAGTAATAAAAAAACTGTCTTTAATAAACATTTTCTTAATGTTCTTGTTCTTAGTACAGCCCCTGATCCTTTTCCTTGTCTTTTCACAGGGAAATGTCGAACGGGCGGTTGGTCCTGAACTTTAGAAATGACGTAAGCCTTGCACTCGACGAAAAGAGGGTGAAAGATGGAGCGATAATAGAGATTGACTCGGACTTCGCACTAGCAGGCCTGCAATATGAAGAAAGTGACTGGGTCCCGGTTGACCGAGAGGAACCGTCCGATCGGACGATAATGAAAGTGGGTGGCCCAAGCCACCGATCCGATAGCAAGAAAAGGAAAACAAACACCGAAGAAGACAAGAGAATCAAGTCCGTAGTCGCTACGGCGGAGGGTGAGCTTGTCGGCGCCGCGCCTACGAAACTCGGGAAGTACGAAGAGCTACTCTCACAGCAACTCAACGAAGAAATAAAAATCACCGTATCCGCAAGATGTTAACTAAATTAGCCACGGACCAGCACGACGAGGCTGTTGCTATTGCCAGTACATACATTTCAAGGACACCGGTTCACCAGGTACCTGAAGAAAGGAGGCCAGCTCCTAGGATAACAGAAGGGACCAGGAAAATCTCAAGAAGATCAGAAGAAAGAAGGCAACCACGCCACTAGATAGAGCCACCAGTAATGCATAACCTTGTTGCAGAAGCAACCCCGGAGGATGTCCCGACGGACATCATCCCCGAGGAGCCGAGGTATGATGGAGAACGTGAAGGGATTGAGCCGTATATCCCACAATACGTCACCAGGCCCCGCCATTTGCAGATTATTCCAGAGTACGAGCTGGAAAGAATGCAGAATGTCGAAAAGAAAACTTTTGAATACTTCGAGAGAATCGGAGGCGGGAGGATCGATATACTAGAAGGCCTCGAGCTACATACAGACGTGTTCGCAGAATACGAACAACAACAAATCTTGGACTGCATCCGGGATTTGAAAAGAATGGGCCGAGCGGGCCGCCTAAGAGAAAACACTTACTCAGAACCCAGGAGATGGATGCCAGGGAAAGGTAGAATTATGATACAATGCAGATGCTGCTATAACTTCACATAAGACAGGAAGGGGAACCCACCAGGGATACTCCGTCATGGCCAAGTGGATCCAATGCCATTAGTCATCAAGAGAATGGTAAAGAGATTGATAACATTGAGGGTACTGCCAGCAGATTGCATACCCAACAGCTGCATTATTAACATTTACAAGAAGGGTGACTGCATACCCCCGCACATAGATCACCACGACTTTGTCAGACCTTTCTACACAGTTTCTTTTCTGAATGAGTGTAATATCATGTTCGGATCTGACCTCCGGATAGCAGGCCCGAGTGAGTTCCGAGGGCCGGTAAAGATACCATTACCGGTAGGTTCCGTCATGATACTGAAGGGCAACGAAGCAGACGTCGCTAAACATTGCATACCAGGAGTTCCAGTGAAGCAAATCTCAGTCACTTTCAGAAGGATGGACGACAGGAAGACACCTTACCACTTCCAGCCAGACCCAGAGCTAGAGAGCCTCCGGCCTTACGAGCTGTGAGATGCATGGAAAATATCACACCTCCAACGTACATCCATACAGCATCCTTGCCAAGGATGGCTTGCAAGGTGATGTTATTGACCATGTACCCCACTATTCAGACATGGATTTTTGACAGATACCTTTTTGGATGGATCGACAAAGATCATACATAGTCCGTTTTGAGTCTACATGGATTGTATGAGATGTATTCCAGATCGAGTTGTATGATGTATCTTCGACATGATTGGAATGAAAGTGACCATGTCACATTTTTGGCCTTCACCTCTTTTGTGCAAATTGACTAGGAAACGCCATTAAAGTTAAATGAACTTCGAACAAAGAACAGAAAAGAAATAAAAAAAAGAGAATAAAAGAAAAACTTTCCGTAAAGATTCTAAAAATGACGAACACCAAATTCGCACGAACATTAAATGAATGATAAAATAAATTTGAATCGTTAACAGACAAACAAAATGAACATAAATTTCAAATCAAATCTCAATCAAATTCAAATTCAATCTTTCCAAATTCCAAATCAAATCTCCATCAAATTCAAACTTTTGGAGTTGAGGATTTTACATCCGAGACTGCATTGCTTTAGGATTCTTTCCCTATCACAATGAAATACATCAAATTCAAACTTTTGGGGTTGAGGATTTTACATCCGAAACTGCATTGCTTTAGGATCCTTTCCCTATCGCAAAGAAATACATCAAATTCAAACTTTTGGGGTTGAGGATTTTACATCCGAGACTACATTGCTTTAGGATTCTTTCCCTATCGCAATGAAATACATCAAAATCAAACTTTTGGAGTTAAGGATTTTACATCCGAAACTGCATTGCTTTAGGATCCTTTCCCTATCGCAATGAAATACATCAAAATCAAACTTTTGGGGTTGAGGATTTTACATCCGAGACTGCATTGCTTTAGGATTCTTTCCCTATCACAATGAAATACATCAAAATCAAACTTTTGGAGTTAAGGATTTTACATCCGAAACTGCATTGCTTTAGGATCCTTTCCCTATCGCAATGAAATACATCAAAATCAAACTTTTGGAGTTGAAGATTTTACATCCAAAACTGCCTTGCTTTAGGATCCTTTCCCTATCGCAATGAAATACATCAAATTCAAACTTTTGGAGTTGAGGATTTTACATCCGAGACTGCATTGCTTTAGGATTCTTTCCCTATCGCAATGAAATACATCAAAATTCAAATTCTTGGGGTTGAGGATTTTACATCCGAGACTGCATTGCTTTAGGATTCTTTCACTATCACAATGAAATACATCAAAGTAAAACTTTTGGGGTTGAGGATTTTACATCCGAGACTGCATTGCTTTAGGATTCTTTCCCTATCGCAATGAAATACATCAAAATCAAACTCTTGAGGTTAAGGATTTTACATCCAACACCGCATTGCTCTGAGATCTCTCCGCGTTGCAATGATTCAACCTAATTAATTCAATTTTCTTTTGAGGTTGAAGATGTTACATCTAAAACCACAAAATTTCAATTTTCATTTCAAGTTCAAATCCCTTCAAATTAATCTTGACAAAACTTCAATCTAAATTGAAACTCCAAACTAAAATCTAAGCTCACACATCAAAACTTAAACTAAAACAAAATAAAATCTAAATTGAAATTCCCCCAGGTCATGTGATTTGGGATTTACCACCTTTCCCTTTCCCCAGCGAGAGTTCAGGAATCTCCAGTCTCAGAGATATACTTGACACTCCCCAGCAGAAATTCTTCTATTTTCGTCCTAAGTTTGTCACTTGGACATTTGTGTTGGTTTTGTTGATCTTTTCGGTCAACGCCAATACGCGCGGTTTGTTTGGTTGCACACCACACCTATTGGGGGTCCATTTGTTGACCTCATTTTTGATGAGGTCTTCTCTTCTTCTCTTTAGTACTTAGGATCTAGCCTTAGGCTTTTCCTTTGACTATCTTAGAAGACTAGAATTGGGACCCACCACTTAGAAATTCAAACCACGTCTTAACTCCCTGCAAACTCCACAAACTTGACTATAGACCCCTAATCACCTAGAGGGTTGAAATCAAATGTGGAAGTTTAAAGGATGAGTTCCTATAGGACTCTTTGGCCTTAGAGCCCTGGGTGGCCTGGTCTGGTGAAGGGCTGACTTACACATACACTACACTTATGCACTACACTTTCACACAACTCCTAAAACCACACCCATACCCAACTTGACCTCCTGACTCATGTAGGTGATTCACATGGATGGTCCTTAACCCACTAAGCCCTCGGCTAAGAGGTTAGGAACAACATAATGGATGCCTCAAATGAGTCCCTTCATGGCTCATGTGGGCTTGATATGGCTTCAAGGCTCAACCAAAATGATTTCATTCCACTTACATTCACCCAATCTTCAATTTTCCAAATTTTCAATTTTTGACCCCCAGGACCCTACACCCGCTTAGCCTACCCAAGACCCTTGAAACTACCCAAAATTTGCAAAATCACCTAAATTACCCAAAATTCCTCAAAATCAATCCCAAACATTCCCACATTACTCAAATTGATCATCCATACCCAAAAATACCAAAAATTCCAAAAATACCTCCCAATACCCTCCAAATACCCAAAATACCCCTCTTGACCCAAAAATCCAAAAATTCAAAAAATTCCCAGAAAATTCCAAAAAATCCTAAATATTTTCAATTTCATTTTGTTCAATTACACCATGGGCCAATTTTGTCAATTTACCCCACTTTTATCAAAACCCCCAATTTGACCCATTTTAACCCAAAGTGAACCCAATGTCAAACCAAACCTACCCAATTGACCCAAATTCTGGTCCAATTCAATTCTAAACTTCAATTCAACATTCCCAACACCAATCTAGACCAAACCCAAGTCCAATTTGATTGACATTTGTATCCAATTTCACTTTTGGCCTTAAAGCCCAATTTGGACCCATGACACAAACCTAACCCAAACTCACCCAATTCAACTCCAATTAACCCCAAATCTTTTCCAAACCTCCCTTAACACCCCTACAAACAAAACACTAACATGATTTGCCCAACATTTAGACCCAAACCCCACTCAAATTCAACCCAAAACCAAGAGGCCCAATTTTGACCTAAACCCAAACCTAACCCAAATAAGCCCAAACCCCAAAATCAAAACCCAACCAAAGCCAAAACTTCTTTGAAACACTCCCATAAACATTTCCCAACATTTATTTTACATCAATTTCAACCCTAGCCCAACATTGGCCCAAGTTAGCCCAATTTGACCTATGTTAGCCCATTCACCAAGGAAGCCCAAATTCAACCCAATTCAAACCCAAATCACTCCAAACTTATTTCAAATCACTCATGACATATCCCTAAACCAAACCCAACAATTATTTGGCCCAATCCTTCACAAAATTCCCATCCATGAATTCATTTTTAAATTTTAAAGCCCACTTACATGAAACCTTCCTAAAAGCCCAAATTCCATGCTAAAGCCCATATGACAAATTCTTCTCATCATACCCTCAATTAAATCAATCCCTACGTTTCAAAACTCATCATGAAGCCATTCCAAATTAAGCCCCATACAAATTCCCATCAAAATACCAAAATTTTCTTAAATCCATTTCCATGAAATTGACTTGACTTTTCCCAAGCCAAAGGTGAGCCATGAAGCCATGCATGAGCCACAAGGAAGCCATGAGAGCCTCTATACATGTCACCATGCCATTTTGGGCAAAAGGAGGAGACTCTTTCCTTAATTCCTAAAGGTGATTAACCACTCCCATGATTCCCCTTAACCATGCTTATGCCTAATTGTGCTTGGATGGTGACTTGACCCTACTGATTAGGCTGAGCCAAATCACTTTTCCTTCAGCCTAAACCAAGCCTTGGGTGGTGCACCTAGCCCAAAGGGATGGGTTGACCAATTTGAGC
Source organism: Papilionanthe hookeriana x Papilionanthe teres (assembly GCA_022702705.1). Classification (NCBI taxonomy): domain Eukaryota; kingdom Viridiplantae; phylum Streptophyta; class Magnoliopsida; order Asparagales; family Orchidaceae; genus Papilionanthe; species Papilionanthe hookeriana x Papilionanthe teres. Next base: position 756,779 of record CM040422.1, on the reverse strand, counting down.
CAAAATGAGCCCTCTCCCATTCCATTCTAATCCATGGCTTTTACACATGGCATTTGCCAATTGCCTACACTAAACCCCAGCCCTGACCCACCTGAACAAGATGGTGACCAATGCCTGGCCGGCCAGCCACCAGCTTGCCGAAAAACACCACTCCCGAGAGCTCACATGTGAGCCAACTTTGGAATTCCACCTTGCTGAGCTGCCCCATGCCCAATGGCCACCATGGTCGTTCTTCCCATGCCCGCAGCAGCTCGATCCCAACCCTCGGCCATCCCCGTGAGGCTCTCAAGCCACCCCTATTTAAACCCGACCCCCTCACGGCCATAAGAGGAGAGTTGCACAAACCTTGCCGAAACTCTGCCAAAATTGTTCCAAACTCTACTCCATACTTAGAGCAGTTGATCCCCCGTGTCAATTTGCCCTAATCCCCACTGACAGAATCCAATTTCTTAACTGAAATTTCACCCAAAACCAGGACACTTTGCCACAGTGAGCCAATCCTCAAATTGATTGGTCCTACACCTTCACTGGACCAAGAGGAGAAGTTTCCCACTGAAAGCCCCATCTCTAGGTCATCCAGTTGTTCCAGCCTCCAAGCTTTGTGATCGAGTCGTGGTCACTTTCATAGCTAGGCAATTCACTGGACCGGGAGACTTCAACCGGAGCTTGTCGGGATCCAATCGAAGGTGACACAACCCTCGGATTGAAGCCACACTTCTCCGAGCAAAGGTATGAGCTAATTCTTCATCCCGAGCTTCTGGAGATTCTCCATTTCAAATGCTTTAATTTCAATGCATGATCACCGTATAGATGTATTCGTCTCTTCAAGAAGAATCCATAGAGCACAAGAACACCAAAATCCGTTAAGTATTGAGTGAGTTCTTAGGGATTTAGTGTGGACGGCTCTCGGGTGAGGACGCTTGGGGACGATGAACGGATGTCGTTCATTTAATACACGCACGCATGGACGGCCAGGATCGCGCCGGATCAGGAGATGGAACGACACAGCGGGCCCTCGGAGCGCTGAGTCGGATGGCGGCGTCGAATCGGAGAGCGCCACGCGGCGTTTCGGAGCTGCCGAGGTTGACGCGGCGCCGCGTGGATAAATAGAAAATTAGGGTATTTTCTTATTTATTTAATTCCCTAAACTTCAAAAATCCATAACTTTGTGTAGAAAAATCGGAAAAATAAAATAAAAATACCCTCTTGCTCGAAGTGAACGGAGGAGAATAATATGGAAAAGAAATCATTTAATTTCATCAAGTATTTTATTTTTAATAATTTATTTACCCCCTGCATTATTTTAATTCTCCATGCATATAGGAAATTCACCATGGCATGTGACCATAGGGCTTTTGAAGCCTCTGAATTTGGAAACATTTCCTAAATTTTCCAAAGTCAGAGGCCATCCCTATGAGAAGTTATTGATTTTTCAAATTCATATTACTGTTTTGAGTATTTTAAATCCAATAATTAGCATGTTATGAAATAAATTCTAGGAAAATTTGGTGATGTCTCTTATGACCAGGGGACCCTAGGAAAAATAGGTTTTGAATTAGTTCACTTAAAATAACCCTAATTGGCTTAAACACCCAAAATAGGTCCCTAATTAATTAGAGTTAACCATACATCAAATTGACTTGAAATCAATTCTCCACTAACCTTTAGGATTAGAGGAACCCACCATAAAAATTTGAAGTCAATTGGACTTGGTTAGCCCTACTAAATAGGTTGATTAAGCTATTTAACCAATTTAAACTTTAAAAAATTCATAACTTTCAAAATACTTTTCAAAAATTCACCAAATTGGTTTTGGAGCCTCTCTGATATCAGGGGAATTTAAGAAAATTAAAATTTCAATTTTCTAAAAAACTTGATTTTTTGGTATTATTTTAATATTTTAATAATTAAAAAATAATAAAAATCACAAAAATAATAAAATTCACCAAAATTTCACATTTTGAATTTTAATCACTTAGGAATAAACCCCATATTTTTCTTAGGTCCATTTAATGAGATATTAAATTTTAAAGCCCTAAGGTAATTTTAAAATTAAAATATATATATTTCTAGTATTTCCACTAAAATAATTCAAATAAATCATAGAAAAATCAGAAAATTTTAAAAATTGATTCTTTGATTTCCTTGATATCAGAGAGATTTTTAAAAAATATAAAATTCATTTCTCAACCTTTATTTTATTTTTTAAAGTAATTAATACTCCAAAACTTAAAATAATTATAATAAAAATAATATAATTAAAAAAATCACCAAAATTGTCCAAGTGGTCCTCTGGTCATTAGGAATGTCCCATAATTTTCTTGAGGATAGAAACTTTTCCTTGGTCATATTATTAAATTTTCCTTGGAAATTCCTATTTTCCACCAAAAATAATTATATAAATAAATTAAATACAGAAAAATCACATTTTCTCCTCTAATGTCTTTATTGACATATGAGTGAAGTCACATAAAAATTTGAAGTTCATTTAAGCTCAATTTAGTGAGTTATGAAATTATTAAGCTTGAAGGGCAAAATGGTAATTAAAGTTTTAACCTTTAATTAAAACTTTAGGTTTAATAAAATTAAAGAATAAAATATTTGATCTTCATCTGATTTGGATGATTGAAATTTAAATAATTAAAGGGTAGAAACCTATTAAATAATTTAAAAATAAGTGAAATAAACCTTAATTAAATAATTAATTAAATTTGGAAGAATGATAAAGTTGGAATTATTAAATAGGGATATTATTATTAGGAAGAAATTTATTCTTTGATCTAAGGATCCCTAAATTAATCATCTCAATAATATTTAATTCCTAATTAAAATGATAATTCAAATTTAAGTTTTAAAATGTTAAAGGACTTAATCATTAAAATTAAATTAAAATTGAATTAAGGATTAAATTAAATTAAATCAAACAAATTAAATTAATTTAAATTAAATTAAATCAATTAAATTAAATTAAATTAAATTGAATAAATTAAATTAAATTGAATTAAATTTAATTAAAATTAAATAAAATTAATTAAATAAAATTAAATTAAAAAAATAATAATTAAATTAAATTAAATTAAATTAAATTAAATCATATTAAATTAAATTAAATTAAATTAAATTAAATTAAAATAAAAATAATAATAATAATCAAGTTAAAATTTAAAATTAATTTAAATTAAATAAATTAAATTAAAATTGAAGCTAATCCAAATTAAATTAAATTAAAGTTAAATTAAAAAAAATAATATCACATAAGACATAAAGAAATTCAAAATGAAGCAACTTGAACACTATTCCAAATTTAAACCCATTAATTTAAATTAAATCATAAACCACTTGAACACCAATTTGCTCTTGAAAGCTTTGGTTATCATAACTCCTAAACAGAACGTTAAATGAAATGTTACTTCACCTATAGGATATTCAAATGTCCTAGTTCACTGAGCAAGATAACAAAACTTGAATTCCTGGACGATTAATTCATTTGTATGATTAAATTCATTTGGACTTAAAACAATTCTAGCAATATTGAAAAGATGTTTAAGATTCTTCTTAAGCACTTCCTCAATATGACGGGATGTTTATAAGAACAACTAAACTTAATTGTGCTTTGATGAAGAGAATCGTCCTCAAACCAAAATACAAGAACCTAGACGTCATAGGAAATGACTAGCTATAGGATTAGGAATTTGGTAGAAAACCATAACCCTTCCCTTAGCTTTACCTAGGGACTTGCTTAAATATTCTAATTGTGTTTTAAGTGCGGCTTGGGATGACGGGAAGACCCTCCGAGTACGCTTTTATTTTATTGCAATTTACCTTATTGCAATTTATTTAATCGCATCGCACTTACTTTTCTTGCATGATAAACAATCGTTGCATGAAAACCCACACCTCTAGGGTAGCCCCTAAAACTGAAACCAAAACTAAATTAAAAGTCATTGCAAGATAAAATTCACCGCCACAACATTTCAAAAATATAAAACAACTCAAAATTTAATCACAAACAGAACACAAAACTGCAATTACAACTAAATTAAAACGTCTTGTTGGATGATCGGGAATACCTCGGATGATGTAACCTACGTGTTGCTAACGGGATTTCCCAAGGTCTAAATGAAAGTGTGGAACTCATTCGGTTGAGTTTAGCAAATTCATCCGAGCTAAGTGAATCCGATAAAAATAACGATGCGGAAGGATGGAACCGTGGGATCTTAACCGGTGTTGTTATAATCAACTTTAAGATTTGTTTAAATAAAACATAAAAATACTTGGAAATTAAGATTTTCTCTAAACCAAAACACTTTTCTCATCTCCTGATTTATGACTTCTAAAACTAAACCTCTGCAACAACAAGGAGCTCGGACCATGGTGGGCAGCACGGCCATCGTCATCGGCAAAACTTGAATCTACATCGGCAAAACCGTTCTTAGAATTAAATAACCAAGCCATAGGACTTCGAGGTAGTTTGCACTAGTGCAACATAAATCCTCGACCTTTTGTTAGGTATTTGCATGATCATGTCATGTAAATTAAGCCCTAACCGGTCTTAGGACTCCGAGGTAGTCGTTTGGTACGACATAAACCCTCACATCTTGAAGGCTATTTGTATGATTTTATCATACAAATATAAGTCCAAATTAATTAAAATTGGCAAGATTGAAATATCAGATAATATTAGGATTTTCTTAAACTCGAAGCCAAACAATAGGATAGTTTGGGAAGTTGCCAAGATTCTTCTTGGATCCTCAGCTTCTCCTATTTCTCTTTATTTTGGACTCCTGAAAATAAATGTTCCAAATTTGAGCTAATCCCTTTTGAAATTTCAAAAATGCAATCCTTTTAAAACCTTAAACATTGAAATTCTTGAGAGCAAAACCACTGATCATTATTGAGAGTTTTCTTAAATGATTCACTTCATTTAAGATGTAATTAACTATAGGGGCTTGCCCTTATAGGGAACTTTAAGAACCCAGGTAATATAAACCCTGCTTAATTCATTTATATTAAGCAGGGAAACTTGTCGACTTATAAAATTGGTTTGCAGACCAAACGGATGTCACAAATCTTCTAGTTTATTTAACCGAGCACCATCATCAAATAATGTGTCTATTCTCCGGGATAGATATACAGTTTGTGGTGCGATGCTCGTTTATATAAACTATTCGGGATGTGAGATCAGTTTGATTTCAGATCTTAAAATTTTCAAATTTAAAATTATTTTCAAAATAAAATACTACTTTTCAAATTATTTATTTAAATTAAATTAAAAAATTCGCCGCCAATTTCTGTTAGGCGACCCCTTTTTTTAAAATACAACACACTTAACCTAAAAATATGCCGACACTTACTCCACTCTCTTTTTATCTCTCTAGCTCCCTCTCTCTTTCCCTCTCTTTCCTCACTCTCCATTCAATTTCTCTCTCACTATTACTTCCTCGCTCACCTCTCTCTCCTTCTCACTATACTCTCTCTCCTTTCTCTCTTCTTTTCTCTCTCTAACTTTTCCTCCCTGATTCTCTTTTTCTCTCTCTCTTGCACTCACTTTTCCTCTCTAACTCTCTTGTACTCTACCATTTTATTTTATTTTTCCATTTCTATCACACTCTCTTCTCCACTCTCTTTCAACTTCACTCTCACTCCTACTCCCTCTCTTTATCTCTTTTACACTCCCTATTCTCTCTTCCACTTTCTATCTCTATCTTATTCACACCCTTTATTCTGTGTTAACTTCTCCCTTACTCCTCTCAATCCCCTCTCTTCCTCCATCCCCCACACTCTTTATCTATTTCTCTAGCTTCCCTCCATCGTCACTCTCTCACGCTCCCTCTTACTTCCCTTCCTTGCTCTCTCTCACTCCATCTCTCACACCTTCTCTCTCTCACTATTATCTCCCATTGCTCGCTCTCTATCTATGTCATCCTTTCTCCTTTATTCTCTCCATCCCGCATCCCTCCCTTCCACTCTCTCTATATCAATCTCCCCATCTCTTCTTTTTTCCTTCTCACTCGTTCTCTTTATCTCCCTCCCTAGCTCAGTCTTGCTCCATATCATTGGCTCTCTTCCTCTCTCACTTCCATTCTCTCTCTTAAATCTTTCTATCTCTCTTCCTATTCCCTCTCTTTCTGTTCAGTCTCTCTAACTCTCTCCATCTTTCTCTCCCTTTTTCACTCTTGCCCTCTATCTTTCTTTTTCTTGCTCCCTTCCTTTCCTCTATGTCTCACTCTCTATCATGCTTCATTCTCTTGCTCTCAAGTTCTCTCTTACTCTTTGTTCTCTCTCTTTACTCACTCTTTATCACCCTATATCCATCACTCTAAGTCTCTCACTTCCTCTCATTCTCACTTCCTGCATCTCCTTCTCTTAACATCATATCTTCTCTTACATTCTCTCTGTCAATCGCTTTAGCTCCCTTTATTGCTCCTCCCCACTCTCTTTTCTCCTCCATTTCTTATTACTATTTTTCTATCTCTCCTCATTTGCTGCTCTTATCTCCCTCCCTCCTCCCTCACACACTCTCTCTCACTTTCCACTCTCATAATATCTTTTTTTTTCTCACTTGTACCTCTCTCTTTTTCCCTCCATAATATCCTCGTCAATCTCTTTCACTCTATTCTCCTCTTTCTCTTTAGATCTCTTTCATTCTCTCACTCTTGTTCTCTTTATCACACACTCTCTGCCTCTATCTTTCTCACTTCCTCAATCTTGCCCTCTCTAGGTCTCCCTTATGTAGCTCCCTTCTCTCTCCATCTCACTGACTCTCTCTCTCAAGCTCTCACATACACTCATACACTCTCTCACTCTCCCTCTCACCCTCTTACGCTAAATTTTCCAATCTCTATGTCGCTCTCTCTTACCATCCTGCTCTTTCTCTCGCACACTTTGTCACACCATTTTTGCATCTTTCTCCCTTCTCTCTCTATCCTCATCTATATTATTTGCTCTGCCCCACTCTCTTTATGTTCCACTCTTTTTTTTTATCTCATGCTCTATTTTCTCTCTTCATTATTGCTCTCACTTCTCTCTTTCTTCTCCCTCTTTCTCTCCCTCTTTCTCTCCCTCTATCCCTCACACTCTCTCCCTCTCTATTGCTTCCTTCCCTCCCACTGTCTCTTTTTCTCTCTTCTCTCCCTCGCTCCCTTCCTCCCTCTCCTTCACCATCTTCCTCTCAGTCCCCCTCTCTAACTCCCTCTCTCTCTCTTGCTCTCTCTCTCTCTCTCTCCATTCTTCTATTATCCCTATCTATTTACTTCTCGCTCACTCTCTCTTACTAAATCTCCTCTTCTTTCTCTATTATCTTTTCACTCTTTATCACTTGTCTCTACGTTCTCTCTTTAATATATCTCAATCCCTCCATCTATCTCTTATTCTCACTCAGTCCATCCATCTCTCTCTCTCTCACCTACTATTCCATCTCTCTTTATCTTTCTATTTCCATCTCACTTTCTCTTTTATCTTACTCTCTCTCTCTTAACACTATTTATTCCTCACTACCTCTCGTTAACTCTCCCTCCCTCTTTCACTCCTGACATTCCTCTCTTTCTCCACTCTCCTTATCTCTCTCTTGCTCCCAATCTCACCCACTCACTCTCCCATGCTCTTTCTTCCATCACTCTTTCCTTATTTCTCTCTGACACTCTCTCCCTTTCTCGCTCCATCTTTCTCTCTCTTCCATTTTAATATCACTCTTGCTCCCTCTCACTTTTTTTCTTGCTTCACATTCACTCTCTCTCACTTACTCTCTATAATGTTTTTCTCTCTTCTCTCCCTTTTTTCAAAATTTATCCCCTTCTCTCCCCTCTGTATTGCTTTTGTTCCTCCCTTCCTCTCTCTTTCTCTCTCTCTCTCTCTCACACTCTCTCTCACTCTCTCCCTCTCACTCACTACCTCTTCATCCTCGTCTCTTTAAAACTCATGCTCTACTTCCTCTCTCCATCTCACTCACTATCTTCCCTCACTCTTCTTTCATAGTCCATCAACCTCGCTTATGTCCACTCTCTTCAATCACTAACACCCCTTCTCTCTGCTTCTCGCTTTCTCACTCTCTCCCTCTTTCACTCTTTTCTCTATGCTTTATCACTTAACTTTCTCTACTGCTCTCTCTCTATCACACACCCACTCTCATTCTCTCCCTCTCTCACTCTTTTCTCTAAGTTTTATTCCTCTCCCTTCTATGAGAGAGGGAGTAAAGATAGGGATTGAAGAGTGAGGGTGAGGGAGAGAGAGAGACTAAGGCAGAAATAGTGAGAAAAGAGAGACTCAAGAAAGTTGGAGAAAATGATAGTAAGTGAAAGGTGAAAAGAGGGAGATATTGAGGGAGATCAGATGAGGGAGGGAGAGCGAGAAGGAGATTGAGAGATACTGAATTAATGAAAGAGCGAGAGAGAGAGAGGGATGAAGAGAGTGAGGGATGGCTAGATAGAAAGAGTGAGTAAAGTGACAAGAGACTGATAAAAGAGAGAAGTAAAGAGTGTTTGTGAGAGATGAAGAGAAAAGCAAAGGAGAAAGAATAAGTGATAAAGCATAAACAAAGAAAAGAGTGAGAATGGAAGAGAGTGAGGAAGATATAGAGAGACATAGATGGAGGGAGTCAGATGAATTGAAGAGACTAGTAGATAGAGGAAGAGAGAGTGAAGGAAGATATAGAGAGAGTGAGAAAGAGGGAGAGAGTGGATAGATAATGAGATTTAGAGGGGGAGAGAGGGGGGATGAATTTGAAGAGAGTGAGGGGGAGAGAGGGGGAGAGTGTATTTGAGATAGAAAGAAGAGTGAGAGACGAAGAGGGAGGGGGAGGCATAGAGGGAAGGAGGCAAGAGAGTGGGAAAGAGTGAGAGAGAATGAGTGAGAGGCATAAAGTGAGGGAGAATGGGAGAATATAGAGTGAGGAAGGGAGCAAGAAAGAGAGGGATAAAGGTAAGGAGAGGGAGGAAAGAAGTGAGAAAATGAGGGGTGAAAGCAAGAGAGAAAGATAGGAGAGAGAATGGGGAATAGAGTGAGAGAAAGGTAAAATAAAAGAGAGAAGAGAGAACAACAAAGAAGAGTGTAAAAGATAGTATAAGATAGAAAAAGAGAATAGAGAGTGAGAAAGAGAGACTGATAGAGCTTAAAAGAGAAGTGGATAGAGAAAGAAGACAGAGATGAAGTAAGGGAGGGAGAGGAGAGAATGAGAGAGAAAAACAAAATGGTAACAGAGAGTGAGATATAGAGAAAGGAATGGAGCTAAAGAGGGTGAGAGGGAGAGAGATTAAGTGATAGCGAGAGAAGGTGTAAGAGTGTGTGAGATGGAGAGAGGAGTGAGCCACACAAGACAAACCTAGAGAGGAAGTGAATGACGGAGTGAGAATGATAGAGGGAGAGAGTGAGAGAGCTTGAGAGAAATTGGAAAAGAGAGTGAGGGAGAGAAGAGGATACAAAGAAAGGAAAGAGAAAGAGGGACCAGAAAGAAAAATGATACTAAGAGGGTGGGAAGGCAGAGAGAGTGTGAGAAAGCGTGGGAGGAAGAGAAGAGACAAATTAAGAGCGAGAGAATGAAAGAGAGTGAGGGAGGGATCAAGAGAGATATATACATAGAGGGCGAGAGAGTGAGAACAAGTGTAAGGAAAGGAGAGTGAGAGAAAGAAGAGATAGAGAGAGGGAGGGAGAACAGGAGAAAACAAGAGAAGTGTGAGACAATTTAAAAAGCAATGAGAAGAAGAGAGAGTGATAGGGAGAGATAAAATTTAGAGAGCGAGAGAGAGTGTGTATGAGTGTGAGAGAGTGAAAGAGATCTAAAGAGAATAAGCGAGAGCTATTGAGAGAGGGAGAGAATGTATGAGTGTGTGAGATGGAGTGAGATGAGTGAGCTGCAAAAGGGAGACCAAGCGAGGGCAAGATTGACAGAGTGAGAAAGATTGAGAGAGAGTGAAACTGATAAAGCGAACAAGTGTGAGAAAGTGAAAGAGATCTAGAGAGAAAAAGGAAAGAATGTAAGAGATAGATAAGGATATGAGATGGAAGAAGAGAGAGGAACGAGAGAGAAAAATGATATTAATAGGTTAGGATGGGACATAGAGTGTAAGGGGGAGAGAGAGAGGGAGAGAAGAGAGAGGGAGAGAAGAGAGAGATAGAGAGTGAGAGAATGAATGAGAGAGTGAGGGAGGAAGCAAGATAAATATTTAGATGGAGAGAGATAGAGTAAGATAATAAGTAAGGAAAAGAGATTGAGAGATAAGTGTGATAGAGATAGGAAGGGAGAATGGGAGGCAGAGAGGGAGAGAGGGAACTGTGAGAGAAACTGAAAAATAATGAATGTAAAAAGAGAGAAAGATTAATAAAGAAGAAAGGTAGATAGTGAGAGATAGAGTGTGTTATGAGGGATAGGGGACAAAAAGATTAAGCAAAGAGAGAAGAACGAGAGACAGAAGAGAGAGAAAGAGAGAGAGAAAAGTAAGATATTAAGAAATAAAGATAGAAAAGAGAGTAGAGAGAGGTAGAGAGTGAGAAAGAGAGAGATATAGGGAGTTAAAGAGATTGAAGAGTAAAAGATTGAGACAGAGAGAGAGAATGCGAGAGACAAATAGAGAGAGTAAAGAGCGAGAAAATAATTGAGCAAGGGAGGGACTGAGAGAGGGAGCAAAGGAGATGATAGTGAAAGATAGATCGAAGGAGAGATTAAGAGAGAGAGCAAGGGAGATGCAGTAGTAGAGGGTGCGATTGAGAGAGTATGTTAAAAAAAAGCGGGAGAGAGTGAAAAAAAACACATTAAGAGTGGAGGAAGTGGGAGAGGAAGATAGAGAGAGCGAGGGTTATCTGGAGAGAAAGGGTTAAATGAAAGAAAGTGAAGAGAGACATATCAAAGTGAGCATAGGAGGGAGAGAAATAATAGAGAATGAAAATGAGAGAGGGACAAATTAAGAGTGAGAGTGACATAGAGATGAAAAGTGGAACTCGAGAGAAAGAGCAACAAAGGAAGCAAAAGGAAGACAGAGTGTGTGTGTATGAGTGAGAGTAATAGAGAATAGAGTAATATAAGATAAAGCAAGAAAAATAGAGAATAAACAGAGAAATTTGAGAGAGGGAGGGAGTGAGAGAGATTGAAAAGAGAGGGAACGAGAGAGAAAGAGAGGGGGAGAGAGAAATAAGGAGAGAAGAGAGTATGAACAAAGATTGAGCAAGAGAGTGAGCTATTGGAATGAGGAGAGAGAATAAGAGGAGAGACATAGGGAGGGATATCACGAGCAAGTGAGAGAGGTAGATGGAGGTATTGAGAGGAAGAGGAAGAGGGGGAGGGAGGGAGGGAGAGTGACTGAGAGGGAGGGCAATAGTGGGAGGGATGCAAGAGAGAGAGTGTGTCAGTGATAGAAGAGGAGAATGAATTAGAAGAGAGAAGGAATTGGTAGAAATAAGAGAGATAGTAAGAGAGCGAGTAAGAGAGAAAATGAGTAAGAGAGGGAGAAGAGTAAGAGTGAGTGAAATTGAGGACAAAGAGAGGAGAAGAAGATTAGTGAGAGGGAGAGTGAGAGACAAATTATGAGAGAAGGAGAGAATACATATAGAGAGAGATTTTAAGATAGAGCAGGTGAGAATGAGAGATTGGGAGGGAGTGAGAGAGAGATAAAAGCAAGAGAAAGTGGAGAGTGGGAGGAAAAAGTCAAGAAAGAAATGGAGAGCACTGAAACTGACAGTAAGATAGGGAAAGAAAGCAAGGTAAAGAGATTAAGAGAGAAAAGTTAGTGATGATATGAGGTTGAAAGAAAGGGAGGGAGAAGTGGGATGATATGCTGGAGAGAGCATGGGGATAAAGACAAAAAGAAGAGAGAGAGAGAGAGAGAGAGAGGGTTAGAACGACAAAATATAGACCTATAAAGAGAATTTAGGAGAGAGCAAAGGAGAGTGACAATTAAAATGATACGTTGAGAAAAAGTGAATGAGAGAAAAAGAAATAGAAGATATGTGAGGGTGGGAGGGAGGCGTAAGGAATGCCAAAATGAGAGAAAGAAAGAGAGAGAAAAGATAGATGAGGAGGAAGGAAGGGAGTGTGAAGATAGAGGGTATGAAATGATAAAGAGAGAGGAAGAGAGGGTGAGGGAAGTAGAAAGAGAGAGGAAGGTATATGGTAGAGAAAGTGAAAGATGGTTTGATAGAGAAAGAGAGGGGAAGAAAGAGGGAGAGGGAGGAACAAATAATGGAGAGGGAGAGATCGAGCACGTCTATGAGAAAGAAGTAGTAAAGAGAGGGATGAGGAGAGGAGGGAGAGGGATCAGAGAGAATATGAGGGAGAGGGAGGAAGATGGAGAGTGATAGAGTGAGAGAGAGGAGAGGAGAGAGTATCATAGATAGAGTGGGCGAGGAGAGGGAGAAAGAGTGAGAAGGAGAAAGAGAGAGGAGAGTATTTTTGTGTGTGTCTGAATAGGAGGGATGGAAGTTAGAGGGAGGGAGGTGAGAGAGTGAGAGGGAAAGGTAATAGATGGAGAGAATGAGTCAAATAATGGAGAGGAATAAATACATAGTAAGACAGAGAGAGAGAATAATGAGTGAAAGAGCGAGATAGAAGGAAGGCACAAAAGATAATGAGTGAGAGTGAGAGGGGAAGGTAGGGATGGGGAGATAGGTAGACGGAGAGCGAAAGAGCGAAAGAGGGGGAAAAAGAGAGAGTGCATGTGTGTGAGAGAGAGAGGGAGAGAAGTGAGTGTGTGAGATAGTGAGAGGGGGACAGAGAGCGAGACAGGGAGAGTGAGAATTAATGGTGGATAGATAGAGAGAAAGAGTAAGAGGAGAGGAGAATATAATAACATAAGAGAGAAAGAGAGAGAAAGAGAGAAGGAATAGAGAGCGAGAGAGGGAGAGGGAGGGAATAAGAGTGAGATTTAAATTAAATAAAGAGAGAGAGGGACCAAGAAATTGAGACAAAAATAGAGAGAAAAGAGAGTGTATGGAAGGTAATAAATAGATAAATTGAAGAGAAAGAGATGAGAAGCAAGAGTGACAATGAGAGAGGTGCTTTGAGAAAGTGAGTCATGAAGGGTTAGATTAAGAGAGAGTGAAAGAATAGATAGATAAATTGGTAGATAAAGATAGAGGTAGAGATATGAGCATGAGATAGAAGGGGAGAGAGAAAATAAATTAGTAAGAAATGGAGACAAGGAATGGGAGAGAGCGATGGATAAATTAACAGGGAGGGAGGATGATTAAGTGCAAGAGGAGAGAGAGGAGAGAGAGAGAGGGAGAAAGGGAGAAATAGAGGAAAGGAGGAAGTGAATGTGGATGGGATTGAGATAGAGAGGGAGAGGGAGAGTTAGAGAATGAGTGAGAAGGAGAGGAGAGAGAGGAATATAGAGGGATAGAAAGAGTGAGTAAAGAGAGAGAAGAGAGAGATAGAAGAAAGAGAAAAAAAGAGAAAATAAACAATAAAGAGAGATGAAATAGAGAGAGTGAGATCATGAGAGGGAGTATAAGAGAGATTGAAGAGTGAGCCGGAGGGAGAGAGGGTAAGTAGAAATAGAGAGAGAAGGGAGACTCAAAGAAGATAGAATAAAAGAGATAGGGAGTTTGAGTGAGATAGACATGGAAAGTGGGAGTGAGAATAGAGAGTGTGAAAGAGATAAACAGAGCGTGTAGGAATGAGAGTGAAACTGAAGAGAGACAATGGATGAGAAGAGAAAGTGAGAAGGAGTAAGGGAGACGATGATAGATGGAGAAAGAAATATATTTAGGGAAGGAGAGAGAGAGAGAGAGAGAGTGAAAGAGAGAAAGAGGGAGAGAAGCGAGTGAGGAAGTAAAAGTGAGTGAAATTAAAAAAAGTGAGGGAGCGAAGAGGGGAGAGAGTGACAGAGCGAGAAAGAAATGAAGAAGGAATAGAGAGTGATGAAAGAGAGGAAAAGAGAAAGAGAGCTAGAGAGAAAAAAGGGCAACATAAGGAGGGAGGGAGGAAGGAGAGAAAGCAATAAACAATGGAGAGATAGAGGGTGAGAGAGAGAAGAGAGATAGAATGAAAGGAAGATAGAGAGGTTTAGAGTGATGGATAAAGGGAGATAAAGAGTGCTTAAGGAGAGAGAAAAGAGATCAAGAGAGAGACATAGAGAGAAACATAATAAAGAGTGAGTGATGGTGAGAAAGGGACAGAGGGAGAAAGAGAGAGATAGAGGGAAAGATTAAGGGAGAGAGTGACAGAAAGGAGGAGATAGAAGTACAAAGTGAGTAATCTGTCTTCCTCTCACCCTCTTAAGCTCCATTTCTTGATCTATATCTCGATCTTAATCTTGTTCTCTCTTACCATGTTGCTCTTTCTCTCGCACTCCATCCTCTCTCCATTGTTGCATCTTCTGCTCTTCTCTCTCTATCCCCATCTCTTTTCTTATCTCTCCCTCGCTCTCACTTTCTTGCACTTTGTTCTCTTTTTCTATCTTATGCTCTTTTTGCCCTCTCTACATTTCTACCCTCTCTTCTGTCTTTCAACTCACTCTTTCTATCCCTCTACCCTACACTCTCTCTACCTCTCTATTGCTTCCATCCCTCCCACTATCTCTTTCTCTCCCTTCTCTCCATCTTTCCTTTCCTCTCTAGTTCTCTTTCTCCCTCTACTTCTCTATCTCCCTCCCTGTCTTCCTCTCACTCTTTCTCTCCCTAGCCATGATTCTATTCTTTTTATCTTTTTACCTCTCACTCACTCTTTCTTACTAAATCTTCCCTCGATCTCTCTTCTATCTTTGTATCCTTTTCACACTATCTATCACTTACTCTCTATTGCCCTCTCTTTAATCTATCTCACTCCCTACTTTTATATCTCTTTCTAACTCCCTTCCTTCCCTCTCCCTCCTTCTATCTCATCCACATCTCTCTCAGTCTATTCTCCTCTATCACTATAAATCTCATTCATTGTCCGACTCTCATTCTATAGATCACTCTCTCTATCTCACTCTTTCAATCTTGCCCTCTCTAGGACTCCCATATGTAGCTCACCCTTCTCTCTCCATCTCACTCACACTCCCTCTCGAGCTCTCACACACACTCATAAACTCTCTCAATCTCTCTCAATCTCTCTCATTCTCACCCACTTAAGCTACATACTCCCTCTCTCAGTCTCTCGCCAATCCTTCACATGTAGTTTTTCTCTCGCACTCCAACTTTTAACTCTCTCAATGCCGCCCTCACTCTCACTCTTACTCCCTCACTCACTTCTCTCCCTCTTTCTCTCTTACACTCTGTTTCTTTATCCCTCACTCTCTCTCTCACTCTCCCTCCCTAACTCTCTTTCCTTCTCCATCTATCATTGTCTCTCTTGCTCCTTTTTACTTTCTCTCTTCACCCATTCTCTCTCTCTTCAGCTTCACTCTCATTCCAACCCCTTCTTATTATCTCTTTCATGCTAACATTCTTTTTTGCTCTATCTACTTTGAGTCTCTCTTCTCTCTCTATCTACTTTGAGTCTCTCTTCTCTCTCAACCTTTCTTTATTGTTTATTTGCTCTCTTTTGCTTTTTCTTCCATCTCTCTCTTCTCTCTCTTTACTCACTCTTTCTATCCCTCTATATTCCTCTCTCTCTCCTTCTCTGCTTCTCACTCTTTCTCTTACTCTCCCTCTCTATCTCAATCCATCCTCTTTCACTCACTCCTTCCCTCTCTTTCTCCCTTTCTCCCTATCTATCTCTCCTCTCTATTCTCACTCATTCAATCTTCATCCATCCCTCTTATTTTCTCCATTGCTCTCTCCCATTCCCTCTCTCCATTTATTTCTAACTATTTTATTTTCTCTCTCCCCTTCTATCTCATGCTCCTATCTCTATCTCTATCTTTATCTACCAAGTTATCTATCTATTCTTTCACTCTCTCTCAATCTAACCCATCATGACACTTTCTCACAGCACCACTCTCATTGTCACTCTTCCTTCTCATCTCTTTCTCTTCAATTTATTTATTTATTCCCTCCCTTGCTCTCTTTTCTCTCTATTTTTGTCTCTATTTCTTGGTCCCTCTCTCCTATTATTCAATTTAAATCTCACTCTTGCTCCCTACCTCTCCCTCTCTCACTCTCTATTCTCTCTCTGTTTCTCTTTCTTCCTCTCTTATGTTATTCTATTCTCCTCTCTTACTCTTTTTCTCCATCTATCCACCACTAATCCTCACTTTATTGTCTCACTCTCTCTCCATCCCACTATCTCTCACACTCTCTTCTCTCCCTCTCTTTCTCACATGCACTCTCTCTCCCTCTCTCCCTCGTTGTCCCTCTCTCTATCTTCCTATCCCTATATTTCCCCTCCCACTCTCACTCATTCTCTTCTGTGCCTTTCATCTATCTCGCTCTTTCACTCATTATTCTCTTACTCTGTCTTATTGTATATTTCATTCCTCTCTATTATCTGACTCTTTCTCTCTATCTATCCACTCTCCCTCTCTCAGTCTCCCACCTCCCTCCCCTTCTCTCTCTGACTTCCATCCCTCCTGTTCAGACACACAAAACACTCTCTCTTCTCTCTTTTTCTCCTTCTCACTCTTTCTCCCTCTCGTCACTCACTCTCTATATCACACTCTCTCCCTTCCTCTCTCTCTCTCTCTCCCCCTCTATCACTCTATATTGTTCTCCCTCTCCCTCCTATTCTCTTTGTTCCCTCTCTCTCCTCTATTGATCCCTCCTCTTCCTACTTCTTTCTCATAGATGTGCTTAGTCTCTCTCTCTCCCCCATCTGTTCCTCCATCTCCCTCTTCATTCCCCTCTCTTTCTCTATCAAAACATCATTCACTTTCTCTTCCATATCCGTCCCTCTGTCTTTCTCCTACCCTCTTCCTCTCTTCCTCTCTCTTTATCATTTCTTACCCTCTATCTTTCACACTCCCTCCCTTCCTCCTCATCTATTTTTCTCTTTCTCTTTCTTTCACTCATTCTAGCATTCCTTCCTCCTCCCTCCCTCCCTCTCAAATCTTCTCTTATATCTCTCTCTCATTCACTTTTTCTCTACGTATCATTTTTTACTGTCACTCTCCTCCTCTCTTTCTCTTTGACTTTATTGTTTTCTCTCTCTCGCTCTCTCGCTTACTCTCTCTTTCATTTTCTACATAGGTCTCTATCATGTCACTCTCTCTCTCCCTCTCTCTCTTTTTATCTTCTTTCTCTCTTTATCCCCTCGCTCTCTCCAGCCATCCTTCCACTTTTCCCTCCCTTTCATTCAACCTCATACCATCGCTCACTTTTCTCTCTCAATCTCTTTAGCTCACTTTCTTGCCCTATCTTACCGTCTCTTCCCTTGCTCTCCAGTTCCTTGTTTTTTTCCTCCCGCTCTCTACTTTCTCTTGCTTTTATTTCTCTCTCTCACTCTCTACTTCTCTCTTTCTCACCTTCTCTATCTTACAATATCTCTATATTTGTACTCTCCTCTCATAATATCTCTCTCACTCTCCCTCTCTCTAACTTATAATATCTCTCCCCTCATTCTCTCGTACTCTTCCTTTTCCACTTGCTCTCTCTTCCCTTATCTCTCTTCTCTCTCAACTTCTCTATTACCTACTCACTCTTACTCCTCTCCCTCTCTTTCTCATTTTCTCTCTTTCTCGCTCTTACTATCTCTCCTATTGCTACCAATTCCCTCTCTCTTTTAATTCTTCCCCTTCTCTATCACTCACACACACTCTCTCTTGCATCCCTCCCTCTATTTCCCTCCCTCTCAGTCATTCTCCCTCCTTCCTCGCTCTCCCTCTCCCTCTCAACATTTCCATCTCCCTCTCTCACTTGCTCACTCTATCTCTCCCTCTCTCTCTCTCACACCTTTTATTCTCTCTCCTCATTTCCTCTAGCTCACTCTCTTGCTCAATCTTCCTTCACACTCTGTTCTCTCTTTATTTCTCTCTCTCTCTATTCCTCTCTTGTTCCCTCTCTTTTCAGTCTCTCTCACTCCCTCCCTCTCTCATTTTTTATCTATTTTATCTCAATCTTCCTTGCTCTATCTTTTATTACTCTCACTCACACACACTCTCTCTTCCTCTCGCTTCCTCTCTTGCTATTTCTCTCTCAATCCCACTCTTCATCTCTATTTCACACTTACTCTTAATTTATCCATCTCTCATTCTCATTCTCTATTCTTTCTCTCCCTTCTAAGCGTGCTTTAATTTCTCTTTTCACTTTCTTTCATTTCACCCTTTCTCTCCAGATATCCCCCACTCTATTTGTCTTCCTATTTCACATTCCTCCTTCCCACTTTATGTCTCTTTCTTTCTCTCTCCCCCTTTCTCTTTCACATACTCTCTCACTCTCTCCCTCTACTGCTGCATCTCCCTTGCTCTCTCTCTCAATCTCTCCCTCGATCTCTCTCTCACTCATCTCCTTTGCTCTCTCTCGCAACTCTCCCTTACTCAATTTTTTTCTCACTCTCTTTACTCTCTCTATTTGTCTCTCACATTCTCTTTCACTCTCTGACTCAATCATTCACTCTTTAATCTTTGTAACTCCTCTCTATCTCTCTCTTTCTTTCTCTACCTCTCTCTACCTCTCTTTTCTATTTTTATTTTTTGCTCTCTTGCTTTTCTCTCTCTTCCTCTCTCTTTTGTCATTGGCTCTTCTTTGCTCAATCTTTATGTCCCTCATCCCTCATACACACTCTATCTCTCGCTATCCAACTTTTCTCTCTCTCAATCCTTCTCTCTTCTCACTCTCATTATTTATAACTTTCTCTCACAGTTCCCTCCCTCCATCTTTCCCTCCCTTTCTCCCTTCCTCTCTCAGTCACACTTACTGTCAATCTCTTTTATTTATGTTCTCACTCTATCCCTGTCCATCTAAATATTTATCTTACTTCCTCCCCACTCTGTTTCATTCTCTCATTCTTCATCTTTCTCTCCTCTCCCTCCCATTCCCTCCTCTACATCTCTGTCCCTTCCCACCCTTTTAATATCTTTCTTATCTCTTGTCCCTTCTCTACTTCTGTCTCTTTTATGCTCTTCTCTCTCTCAAATTCTTTTTTCTTCCTCTCTAGATATCTTTCACTCTCTTACACTTGCTCGCTTTATGGATCTCACTCTGCCCCTCTATCTTCTCACTCCCTTAATCTTACCCTCTTTTTGTCTCCCTTATGTATCTCACTCTTCTCTCTCCATCTCACAGACTCATACACTCTCTCCCTCTCTCAATCTCTCTCCCTCTCTCAATATCTCTCCCTCTCTCACACTCATACACAGTCTCTCACGCTCCCCAACTTTTATCTGTCCCAATCCCTCTCTCTTCTTTCTCATTGTTTCTAACATTCTCTCACACTTCTCTCTCTCCCTTCCTCTCTCCCTCCCTCCCTCCATCTACTCACACCTTACTCCATCCCTCTATCTCTCTTATGTTGCTCACTCTTCTCTCTCATCTCCCACACTCATTCACTCTCTCACTCTCCCTTAATCTAACTCCCTCTCACCTTCTTTAGCTCCATTTCTTTTTCTCTATCTCACTCTCAATTACCGTTTTATTATTTCTCTCTCTCTCTCCTCTCCCTCCCTTACTTCATCTTTTTGTCTTCTCTCTATCCCCTTCTCTGTCACTCTCTCTTTCTCACTCTATATTCTCTTTTTCTATTTTATACTCTCTCTTACACTTTACTTTATTATTCTCTCTTCTCTCTTTTCTTCTACTTTCTCTCACTCTATTCCCCACTCTCTCTCCTATCACTCTCTTGCTTCCACCCCTCTCATTTTCTCACTTGTCTACCTCTCTCCCTTTCCTTACCATTATACCACTCTTTCTTGCTCCCTCCCTCACTCTAAATTCTCTCGTTCTCCCTCACTTTTTACCTCTCACTCATTCTCTCTCCCTCTCTCCCACAATCTTTTGCCTCCTTCTCTCCCTCCCTCCCTCCCCCTCTCCTTCTCTTGCTCTTCATTCTCTCTCATACTCACTCTCCCCCTCTCTCTCTCACTTTTTCAAATTCACCCCCTCTCTCCCCCACTAAATCTCATTCTCTACCCACTCTCTTTTTCACTCTCTGCCTGTATCTGTTACTCTCTTCCATCCAACTGATGCCCTTCATCTATGTCTCTATATCTTCCTCACTCTCTCCTTCACTCACTCTTTTCTCAGTTTATTATTTATCACGTTTTATTTCCCTATTGCTTTCTATTTCTCTCGCGCAAATACTCTTTACTGCTCTTTTTCATTTTTCTCCTATCACATTACACACTCTTTCTCTCCAACCATCTCTCCTCTCTTCCTCCCTCTCTCGCTCCTTCAGTAATTCAGTCTTTCTCTCAATCTCCCTCTTTCCCTCCCTCCCTTGCCTTATCTCCCTTAATATCTCCCTCTCTCCACCTCTCACTCACTATCATTTTCTCCATCTTCCTTGAGTCTCTCTTTTGTCTCTATTTCGCCTAACTCTCTCTCCTCGTCTCCATTTCCCTCATCGTTTGATCCTTATCTTTACTCCCTCTCTCATAGAAGGGAGAGGAATAAAAATTAGAGAAAAGAGTGATAAAATAGTGATAAAAGACAGTGTGCCAAAGAGTGCAAGAACAAAGCAATAGAGAAAGTAAAAGTAATAAAGCATAAATAGAGAAAAGAGTGAGTAAGGAAGAGAGTGACAGATAGAGGGAGTGAGCGGGATGGAAGAGAGTGGGAGTGAGAGAGGAAGAGAGATTGAAGGAAGATATGTAAAGAGTGTGAGAGAGATGGAAGAGAGGGTACAGGAGTTCGTGGGAGTGAGAGGGGGATGAATTGGAAGAGATTGAGAAGGAGAGAGGGGGAGAGTGTGTGTGAGAGAGAAAGAGAGAGCAAGAGAGAGAGAGAGGGAGGGAAGGAATGAAAAGAGTGGGGAAGAGTAGGAGAGAAAGATTGAGAGGAGAGAGAGGAGTGAGGATAGTAGAAGAGAGAGTAAGCAACGAAGAGTGAACAAGGAGTGAGAAAGAGAGAGGGAATGAGGGAGTATGTGTGACAGTGAAACTAAAGAGAAAGGAAGATGGAACGAGAATGGGAGTGTGTGGGAGAGAAATGAAGAGAAGAGAGGGTGAGCAAAAAGAGTACATGAGAGTGGGAGAGGGTGAGCGAGCAAGCAAGGGAGTAACAGACAGCAAGATAAGGAGAGCAGGAGAAAGAGAGGGATGAAGGGAGTGGAAGAGGGAGGCAGAGCAAGAGAGTTACGGTGAGGGTTAAAGTGAGTGTGAAAAATGTGATAGAAGAGAGGGTGAGAGAGAGATGAAAAGAGGTGGAACAAAGAGTGAGAGAGAAAGGAGTGTGTGAGTAAGAAAGAGAGATAGAAGCAGGTATTATGAGGGTTTAAAGAGAGAGCAGAAAAGAGAAAGGAAGAGAGAGTGGAACGGACAGTGACTAAAAAGAGAGATGAGAGAAGATCAAGCAGTGTAAGTGAGTGAGGGGTAGAAGGTGAGGGAGAATAGGAGATTGTTGAGAGAGGGAGCGAGACAGAGAGGGATAATGGGAGGATGAGTGAGAGAGGAAGAGAAGAGATAAAATGAGCGAGGGAGGGATAGAATTAATAGAGAGAAGACAGGAATTGGAGGATGGAGTGACAAAATGTAAGAGAAATGAAAGAAGAGAGAGCAACAACAGAGTGTGTAGAAGAGAGTCTACGTTATAAAAAGAGAATAGAAAGAGAGAGAGTAGGAGAATATAATAGAGAAGGGGAAAAAATGTGAGTGAGAAGAAATAAAATGAAAACAAAAAGTGAGATAAGAAATGGAGTTAATGAGGGTGAGAGGGAGAGAGATTGAAAGATAGTAAGAGCATGTATGAGTGTGTGAGATGGAGAGAAAAGTGTGCACTACATGAGGGAGATCTAGAGAGGGAAAGATTGAGGGAGTGAGAAAGAGAGAGCAAGAGAGATAAAAAGAGTTGGAATAGAGAGTGAGAGGGAGAAAGTGAGTGAGAAAGAGAGAAATAAGAAGGTATTGAGAGGGTTTAAAAAGAGAGCAGGAAAGAGAGAGGAAATAGAGAGCTAGAGAGAGATTGAAAGGGAGAGTGGGAGGTAGAGGGAGAGAGTGTTTTGAAAGAGTGGAAGATAGAGTGAGTGAGAGAGAAGCGGAAAGTAGGGCGAGGTATGAGGAAGAAAGTAAGAGAGGAGAGAGTTTGTGTGTAGGATAGAGAGCGAAAGAGTGAGAGAAGAAAGAGTAAGATAACGAGAGAGAAAAGAGAGTGAGTAAGAGAGAGTGTAATTAACGAGAGATAGGGAGGGAGAGGCAAGAGAGAGTCGGAGAGAAATAGAGATAGAAGAGAGAGTGAAGGAAGAAAGAGCAAGTGAGCAAGAAAGGAAGTAGAAGAATGAGTAATAGATAGAGAGTGAGAGATATGAAGATGAAGAGAGAGGGAAAAGGGAGGAAAGGTGTGAAGGAGAGAGAAGTGTGAGAGAAAATAATAAATAATTAGAGAGTGATTAGGAGGAAAGAGTGAGAAGAAAGAAGGATTGAAACAGAGGGAGGCAAGGAGGGAGGGAGGGAGAGAGAGAGAGATAGAAGGAGAAAAAGAGTTGAGTAATGATAGAAAAGAAAGAGCGGCATAAGAGAGAGAGAGAGAGGGAGCGATTGAGTGACAATGCAATAATGAAGGTGGAATAGAGAGTGAGAGAGAGCTGGAGCAAGGGAGAGAGCGAGAGTGTGAAAGAGAGAAGGAAGAGGGTAGAGATATGTGGTGGATAGAGGGAGAGAAGGTGTGAGAAGATATGTAATGAGGAATAGAGAGATAAAGGGAGGGAGTGCAGGAGAGAGCATGTTAAGAAGAGAAAGTGAGGGAAAATATGAGAAAGGGAGGGAGTGCAGGAGAGTGAGATGTTTAAAGGTCAAGGTAGAGCGTAAGAAAGAAAAAGTGAGGAGGGATGGAGGGAGAGAGAGATGGAATCAGAGGTAGATAGAGGGAGATAGAGGCAAAGTGGGAAAGAAAGTTAAAGGGAGAAAGAAGAGAGGGACAAGAGAGATAGAGATAGATATAAAGATAGAGAAAAATGGAAAGAGTGTAAGTAAAATGCGTAAGAAATAGAGAGCAAATAGTGTGTCTTGAGGAAGGAGAGATAGAGTGAGAGAGGGATGGAGAGATGGAATGAGAAAGAGTGAATGACATAGTGAGAGAAGAGAGTGACATAACAGACACATAGAGAGAGCGCAAGAATGAAAGAGAGGGAGACAAAGAGAAAGATTGAGAGAATGAGAGAGGGAGTGGAGGATAGAGGAAGAGAAAAACTCATAGAAGGGAGAGGAATAAAATATATAGTAAGAAAGAGTGAGAGAATAATGTGTGAAAAAGTGTGCGAGATGGAAGGCAAAAAAGTGAATGAGTGAGAGAGAGGAGGGGAAGGCAAAGAGGGAGAGGAAGAGAGAGGTCTTGTCTGTGAGAGAGATAGACAGAGGGAGAGGAGAAAGTGTGAGAGATAGTGGGAGGGGAAGAGAATGCGAGAAAGGGAGAGTGAGATAGAGTATGTGATAGACAGAGGAAAGTCGAGGAGAGGAGAATAAAGTAACATATCAGAGTAAGATAGAGAGGAAGTGTGAGAGATAATAGAGAGTGAGAAAGTGTTAGAGAGGGAGAAAGAGTGAGTTTAAATTGAATAAAAGGAGAAGGGACAAAGAAATAGAGACCGAAATAGAGAGAAAAGAGAGAGTAAGGGAGTAAGGAAAAGATAAGAGAGAATAGAGAGTGAGAGCGAGATAACGATAGAAATGAGGAAGGGAGAGTAGAGATTGTGAATGAGATAAAGTGAGGGAGTAAGACTAAAAGTGAAGCTGAAGAAAGGAAGTTGGGGAAGAGAGTGAGAGAGAGGGTTTGGGAGGGAGGGTAAGACAAAGGATGCAAGAGATAATGATAGATGGAGCAAGAGAGTGAGGGTTTGGGAGGGAGGAAGTGAGAAAAAGAGAGAGTTTGGGAGTGAGGGATTGAAGAGAGAGCAGGAGGGAGAGAGGGTAAGTTACATAATAGAGAGAGAAAAGAGATTCAGGAAATTTAGAGCAAAGGATAGTGAGTGGAAGGCAGAGGGGAGATATAGAGTGAGATATGGAGAGAGAAGGAGGGCGAGAGGGGGAGAGAGAGACAGTGAATAAATGAAAGAGGGAGAGTGGGAGGGAGGAAGAGAGCGGTAGATGGTTGGAGAGAAAGAGTGAGTAAATTGATAAGAGAGTGATGAAAGAGAGCAATAGAGAGTGTGTGAGAGAGAAAGAGAGAGAGAAATAGAGAAAGAAATAGTGTAAAGCATAAACAGAGAAAAGAGCAGAGAGGGAGGGAGTAAGAGTGAGAGAGGTTGACAAACAGGTCAAAGGAATGAAAGAGAGTGGGAATGAGAGAGGAAGAGATAGTGAAAGAAGAAATAGAGTGAGAGAGATGGAGAGATAGTTAGAGAATGAGGCTTACTGGGAGAGAAATGGGGTGCACTGGATGAGAGTGAGAGGGAGAGAGAGAGGGAGAGTGGATGAGACAGAGAAATAAGAGCGAGAGAGGGAGGTACGAAATGAAACATGAAAGTTGGGGAGAGTGGGAGAGAAAGATTGAGAGGAGAGCGAGGAGAGAGAGCAATAGGAGAGAGTAAGAGAGAGAGTGAACATGGATTGAGAAAGAGAGAGAAAATGAAGGATTAAGAGTCAGAATGAAACCCAGAGAGAGGAAGAGAGTGTGAGAGAAAAATGGGGAAAAAAGAGAGTAAACAAAGAGTGAGTGGGAGAGAGGGAAAGAGCGAGCGAGCGACAGAGGGAGTAACAGAGAGGGAGATAAGGAGAGCAGGAGAAAGAGAGGGATGAAGGGATTAAAAGTGGGAGGGAGAGCGAGGGAGACTCAGGGAGGGATAAGGAGAGCATCAAAAGAATTGAATAGAGAGGGAGAGAGAGATAAGTAGAGGTGGAATAAAAGTGAGAGAGAGGAAGAGAGTGAGTGAGAAAGAGAGATAATGAAGAGGTAGTGAGAGGGTTTAAAGAGAGTGAGTAGGAAAGAGAGAGGAAGAGGGAGAGAGAAGAGACACTAAGGGAAGATTGAGTAAGAGTTTGTGAGGGAGAACGGGAGAATATAGAGTGAGAGAGGGAGCAAGAAAGAGAGGGATAAAGGTAAGGAAAGGGATGAATGTAGAGAAGTGATAAAATGAGAGAGGGAGGGATGGAAACAAGAGAGAGAGGAGAGAGAGAGAGTGGGAGACTAAGAGATAGAAAAGTATAGAAAAGAGAGATGAGAGAGCATCAATGTAGAGCATAAAATAGAGTATAAGATAAAAAAAGAGAATAGAGAGCGAGACAGAGAGAGTGAGAGAGCATAATAGAGATGGAATGAGGGAGGGAGAGGAGAGAGTGAGAGAGAAAAAGCAAATCTTTAATTGAGAGTGAGATAGAGAGCAAGAAATGGAGCTAAAGAGGGGGTGAGGGAGAGAGATAAAGAGAGACTGAGAGAGTGCAAGAGTGTATGAGATGGAGAGAGAAGAATGAGCTACACAAGGGAGACCTAGAGATAGCACGAATGAGGCATTGAGAATGATAGAGGGAGGGAGAGAGAGCGACGAAGAGTAATGTAGTGAGAGAGTGAAGGAGATCCATAGAAAAAGAGGAAAAGAGAGTGGGAGAGAAGAGGATATAAAAAAGGGAAAGAGGGAGAGGTAAAAGAGAAAAAAATATCCTAGGAGGGTAGGAAGGGAGAGAGAGTGTGAGCAAGGGTTGGAGGAATAGAAGAGAGAGATAGAGAGTGAGAGAATGAATGAGAGAGTGAGGGAGGATCAAGAGTAAGAAATGGAGAGTGAGACATAGAGGAGATTGAGAGAGAGATGTAGAGAGGTAGAGAGCAAGAGAAGTGTGAGAGATTGTGAGAAATAGTGAGAAAGAAGTGAGAGGAATTGGGAGATATAAAGGTTGGAGAGCTAGAGAGAGGGTGTGTATGAGTGTGAGAGAGTGAAAGAGATTTAAAGAGAAAGAGAGAGAGAGAATGAGAGGGAGAGAGAGTGTATGAGTGTGTGAGATAGAGAGAGAAGAGTGAGCTACATAAGGGAGACCTAGAGGGAAAGATTGAGGGAGTGAGATAGATAGAGAGAGAGAGAGAGTGAGATCGATAAAGAGAAGAAGTGTGAGAGGGAGAAGGAGATCTAGAGAGAATGACAAATAATCTCTTCCTTTATCTCTCCATCCATCTTTCCCTCTCTCCCACTTTCTAACCCTCTCTCACTCTCACACACTCTCTTTCCCTACCTCAATATCTCTCTCTCCCTTCTACTTACCCTCTACCTTTCTTTCTCTCTTTTCCTCCCCCTCGTTTTCTATTCCCCATTCCCCTCTCTCTTTCATTCTCTTTCTTTTCCTCGCACTCTCTACCTCTTTCACTCTCTTTTTTTCCTCACACTCTTTACCTCTTTCACTCACTTTCTTCTCCTTACTCCTTATTCTTCTGTCATTATCTTCTTTCATTCTTTCTTCTCTTCCTACTTTTCTCACTCTCTCTACTTCTGTCACTCACTCCTTCAATCTCTCTCACTCCCTCCCTCTCTCTATTTTTCACTCTTTAATCCTCATAGTTCTTGTTCTCACTTCTATAACCCTTTTTTCCATTACACTCACTCACACACAAACACTCCCTCTTTCGTTCTCTCTCTCTCAAATGCACTCTCATAGTCTCTTTTGCTCTCCTTCCTTACTCATTCTTCATTCTCCCTCTTTTTTGCTCCCTCTCTCTATTCTATTTCATTGTAACTTTTACTCCCTCCCTCTCTCTTTCTCACTCTCTATTCTCTCAAACTCTTTCATTTGTTGATCACACTTCTCTCTCTCCTCTCACTCTTGCTTCCTCTATCCCCTTCTCCCATGCCCTCTCTCCCCTTCTTTCCCCCCTCTCTCTTACAAAAGGTCTCTCTCTTTCTCTCCATCTATCCCTGTCATGGAGTTCCCCTCAACTTTTCCTTCTCTCTCTCACATTCATTCTCCCCTGCACCCTCCCTCTCTCCCTCTCACTCACTCCCTCTTTCTCAATCTTCCCCCGCTCTATTCTCTCCCTATTTCTCTCTCCCTCCCTCCATCACTCCCTTTCATATAAATCTCTCCCTCTCCCTCTCTGTCTCACTCTTTGTTGTTTGTCTCTTACTTTGTATTCTATAGGTCTCTCTTCTCTGTCTTTTTATTCCCACCATGCTGACAGACATTCTTTCTTGGTCCCGTTCTTGCATTTTTTCACTCCTTCTCACTTCCTCTTTAATTCCTCAAATTCTCTTCCCACTCACTTTCTCTCTCCTTCTCTCTATTAAATTTCACTCTCACTCTCACTCCCTCTCTTTCTCACCCTCCTTTCTCTGTCCCTATCTCTCTCTCACTCTCTCTCCCTCTCACTCTGCCTCTCTATATTCATCTTTCTCTTTATCTAAATTTCTTTCCTCCCAATTTCTCTCACTCACTCTCATGTTGTCGCTCCCTCCCTCTCTTCATTTTAGGTCACACTCTTTTCTTTCTTATATGTTTCTCACTCTTTATTATCTCTCTATCACCTACTCTCTGTACTGCTACTCCATCTTCTCTCACTATTTCTCTCAATTCATCCTCCAATTCTCCCTCCTCTATCCTCCCTCTCTCCCTCACTCACACTTTCCTCTTTCTCTCTATAGTGCACTATCTCTCCCCTTCCCTCTCCTCGCTCCCCTTACAACTCCTCTCACACTCTTTATTATCCATTCTTTTGCTCTCCCTCTCTCCCCTTCTCGCTCACTATCTCTTGCTCTATCTTCTAGCACTCTCTACTTCTCCCACACACTCTCCCTCTCTTGCTCCCTCTCTCTCTTCAATCTTTCTCACAGCCTCAATCTATCTCTCCATTTCTTCTTTTTACCACTCATGTCTCTCTCACACTCTCTATTATATCTTTCTTTATTTCTCTCTATTTCTCTCCATATCTTCTTTCTCTTTATTTCTCTCACTCTCTCTTGCTCTCCCTCACTCCCACTCTCTTCCTCACTCCCTTGTTTGCTCTCTCACTATCTCTCTCTCTGTCTCCAACTTCTCTCACACACTCTCGTTTTCCTTCCTCCTCTCTCTTTCTCTCTCCCTCCCTCCTTCCCTCCCACCTATCTCTCTTCTCAACTATTCTTTTCTCTCTCTCACTCTCTCTCCCCACTCTTTATTTCTTTCTTGGTCCATCTCACTCATTCTCTTTTTTATGCTCTCTCTCTCGTTCTTTCATATGTCACTCACACTTTCTCAACCTCTCTCTCCCTCACTCCCTTCTTCCCTCGCTCTTCCCACCTATCTCACCCTCTCCATCTCTCTCCATGTCATTCTTTCTAGTTCCTTCTCTCACTATCTCTTGTTCTCTTTCGCTCTCTTCTCACACTCTAACTTCACTTGTTCTGTTGTAATGCCTTCTAACTATTTTCTCTCTCATTTCTCTCCCCTCCCTTTATCTCTTTTATATCTCTCCCGCTCTTAATACATCTCTCTTCTTTTTCTCCCTAACTCTTCTTTCCCTTTGTCTCCTTCACTCCTTCACAACCTCCCTCCCTCTTTTTCTCACTCTCTCATTTGCTTTCCTTCCCTGTCTCTCTTTTTTTATTTCTCTTTCTCCTTCCTTCCCTCTTCTGATTTTACTATTGCTATCTCTCTTTCTTCCTTCCTCTCTTTCTCTTCAGTTTCACCCACTCTTACTACTCTCTCCCTCTCTTTCTACATCTCTCTTGCTCGCTCATACTACCTCTTCTATTACGACATATTCCTTCTTTGATCTCACTCTTTCTCCTCCTCTATCCCCCACACACTCTCTCTCTTGCATCCCACCCTCCCTCTTTCTTCCAATCACTTACCCTCCTTCACTTCCTCCCTTTCTCCCTCCCTCTCATCCCCTCCTTCTCCCACTTCACTTGCTCACTCTATCTCCCTCTCTCATTATCTTATTCTCTCTCCCTCTTTTCTGCTATCACTCTCTCTTTATCTATCCTCCTTCATGCTCTCTTCTCTATCTATTTCTCTCTCCATCTCTCTTCCTCTCTTGTTCCCTCTCTCTTCAATTTCTCTCACTCCCTCCTTTCTCTATTTTGACCATTTATTCTCTATTGTTCTTGCTCTATCTCCTATTGTTCCCTCTTTTATTACTCTCACTCACACACACTCGCTCTCCCTTTCTCTCCTAATCCATCTCTTACTCTTTCTCTCCTAGTCCTTCTCTCGCACATTCTCTCTCAGTCCCTCTTTTCATCTCTATATCACTCTCACTCTTATCGTGTCCCTCTATCCTTCTCATTCTCTATCCTTTCTCTCTCTCACCTAATTTATCTTCTATTTTTTCTCTTCAGTCATATTCCTTTCACCCTTCCTCTCCATATATCCCCAACTCTTTCTCTCCCTCTCTCACTTTTCTCTTTCCCCTCTATATGTCTCCTTCTTTCTCTCTCCCCTCTCTCTTTCACACACTCTCTCACTCTCGCCCTCAACATCTGCATACCCCTCCTTCTCTCTCTCAATCTCTCTCTAGATCTATCTCATTCGTTCTCTTGTTTTATATTCCTCTATCCCTCTCACTAACCCTCTCTTGTCTTACTCTCACTTTTCCTACCCACCTTCCCATCTCTCTGTCGGCATATTTTTAGGTTGGGTGTTGTATTTTTGAAAAGGAGGTCGCCTACAGAAATTGTCGGCGAAATTTAAATTTAATTTAAATATATATATAATTTAGAAAGTAGTATTTGATTTTGAAAATAATTTTAAATTTGAAAATTTTAAGATATGAAATCAAACCGATCTCACATCCCAAATAGTTTATATAAACGAGCACCGCACCACAAACCGTGTATCTATCCCTAAGGATAGACACACCGCTCGACGGTGGGGCTCGATTAAATAAACTAGAAGATTTGTGACATCCGTTTGGTCCGCGAACCAATTTTATAAGCCGACAAATTCCCTCGCTTAATATGAAAGCATTAAACAGGGTTTATATTACATGGGTTCTTTTAAAATTCCCTATAAGGGCAAGCCCCTATAGTTAATTACATCTTAAGTGACGGGAATCACCTAAGAAAACTCTAGATAATAATCAATAATTCTGCTCTCAAGGATTTCAAAGTTTAAGTTTTCAAGGGATTGAATTTTGGAATTTCAATAGGGAATGGATCAAATTTGGAACATTTTGTTTTGGGAATCCAAAGGAAGAAAAGTAGGAGAAATCACGGATTCGAAGCGAACTTCGGTAATTTCCCGACTATCCTATTGTTTGGCTTGAGTTTAGGAAAGTCCTAATATTTATTTAAATGTTTTGATCTTGCCAATTTTAATTAATTAGGGCTTATATTTGTATGATAAAATCAAACAAATAGCCTCGAAGATGTGAGAGTTTATTGTCGTACCGGACGACTACCTCGGAATCCTAAGACCGGTTAGGGCTTAATTTGCAATGCAAGTGCCTAACGAAGAGTTGAGGATTTATGTTGCACTAGGCAAGCTACCTCAAAGTCCTATGGCTTTGTTATTTAATTCTAGGAAAGTTTCTGTGAAGTAGACTCAAGTTTTCATTGATGACGATGGCCGTGCTGCCCACCATGCTCTGAGCTCCTTGTTGTTGCAGAGGTTCAATTTTAGAAGTCATAAATTAGGGGATGAGAAAAGTGTTTTGGTTTAGAGAAAATCTTAATTTCCAAGTTTTTTTAATACTTTAATTAAAACAAATCTTAAAGTTGATTATAACGACACCGGTTTAGATCCCACGGTTCCATCCTTCCGGCATCATTATTTTTATCGGATTCACTTAGTCCAAATGAATTTGCTAAACTCAACTGAATGAGTTCCACACTTTCATTTAGACCGTGGGAAATCCCGTTAGCAACACGTAGGTTACATCATCCGAGGTATTCCCGATCATCCAACAGGACGTTTTAATTTAATTGTAATTGTAGTTTTGTGTTCGGTTTGTGATTAAATTTTGAGTTGTTTTATATTTTGAAATGTTGTGGTGGTGAATTTTATCTTGTAATGACTTTTAACTTAGTTTTGGTTTCAGTTTTAGGGACTATCCTAAAGGTGTGGGTTTTCATGCAACAGTTGTTTATCATGCAAGAAAAGTAAGTGCAATGCGGTTAAATAAATTGCAATAATATAAATTGCAAGAAAGTAAATCGCAATAAAATAAAAGCGTACTCGGAGGGTCTTCCCGTCATCCCAAGCTGCACTTAAAACACAATTAGAATATTTAAGCAAGTTCCTAGGTAAAGCTAAGGGAAGGGTTATGGTTTTCTACCAAATTCCTAATCCTATAGCTAGTCATTTCCTATGACGTTTAGGTTCCTTGTGTTTTGGTTTGAAGACAATTTTCTTCATCAAAGAACAATTAAATTCAATTGTTCTTATAAACATCCTATCATATTGAGAAAGTGTTTAAGAAGAATCTTAAACATCTTTTCAATATTGCTAGAATTGTTTTAAGTCCAAATGGATTCAATTACACAAATGAATTAATCGTCCAAGAATCTCAAGTTTTGTTATCTTGCTCGGTGAACTAGGACATTTGAATATCCTATAGGTGAAGTAACATTTCATTTAATATTCTGTTTAGGAGTTATGATAACTAAAGCTTTTGAGGGTAAATTGGTGTTCGAATGGTTTGTGATTTAGTTTAATTTCCATTAATGGGTTTAAATTTGGAATAGTGTTCAAGTTATTTTAGATTTATTTTGAATTCTTTATGTCTTTGGTGATGTTATATTTAATTCAACTTAATTTAATTTAATTTAATTTAATTGAGTTTTAATTTAATTTAATTCAATTTAATTCAATTTAGTTTGATTTGATGTTACATTAAATTAATTTGAATTGATTTAATTTTAATTTAATTTGATTTAATTTAATTTAATTTAATTTAATTTAATTTAATTTTAATTCATTTAATTTAATTTTTAATTTGGTTTAACTTAATTTAATTTGGTTTTATTTATTTAATTTAATTTAATTTAATTCATTTAATTTAATTTAATTTGTTTATTTAATTTAATTTAATTTAATTTAATTTAATTCAACTTTTAATTTTAATTTAATTTAATTTAATTTAATCCAATTTAATTTACTTAATTTAATTTAATTTTTAATTTAATTTAATTTTTTAATTTTAATTGAAATTTTTAAAAGAGTTTAATAATTTAATTTTAGTTTAATGATTAAGTCTTTTAAAGTTTTGAATTTGAGTTATCATTTTAATTAAGAATTGAATATTAATGAGATAATTAATTTAGGGATTTTTAAATTAAAGAATAAATCTCTTCCTAATAATATCCCTATTTTAATAATTCCAATTTTATTATTCTCCCAAATTTAATCAATTATTTAATTAAGGTTTAATCATTTTAAATTGCTTAATGGGTTTCTACCCTTTAATTATTTAAATTTCAATCATCCAAATCAGATTAGGATCAAATATTTTACTTGTTAATTTTTTATTAAACCTAAAGTTTTAATTAAGGATTAAAAATTTTAATTACCACTTTACCCTTTAAGCTTAATAATTTCATAACTCACTAAATTGAACTCAAATGAACTTGAAATTTTTATGTGACTTCACTCATATGTCAATAAAGACATGAGAGGAGAAAATGTGATTTTTCTGTATTTAATTTATTTATATAATTATTTTTGGTAGAAAATAGAGATTTCCAAGGAAAATTTAATAACATGACCAAGGGAAAGTTTCTGTCCTTAAGAGGGACATTCCTAATGACTATAGGACCACTTGGACCAATTTTGGTGATTTTTTGAATTATATTATTTTTATTATAATTATTTTAAATTTTGGAGTGTTAATTAATTTAAAAATAAAATAAATGTTGAAAAATGAATTTTATATTTTTCAAAAATCTCTCTAACATCAAGGAAATCAGAGAATCAAATTTTACAATTTTTTGATTTTTCTATGATTTATTATAATTATTTTAGTGAAAATGCTAGAAAATACATTTTTTTAATTTTGAAATTACCCTAGAGCTTTAAAATTTAATATCTCACTAAATAGACCTAAGAAAAATATGGGGTTTGTTCCTAAGTGATTAAAATTCAAAATGTAACATTTTGGTGAATTTTATTATTTTTGTGATTTTTATTATTTTTTAATTATTAAAATATTAAAATAATATTAAAAAATCAACTTTTTTAGAAAATTGAAAATTTAATTTTCTTAAATTCCCCTAATATCAGAGAGGCTCCAAAACCAATTTGGTGAATTTTTAAAAGTATTTTGAAAGTTATGAATTTTTAAAGTTTAAATTGACTAAATGGCTTAATCAACCCATTTAGTAGGGCTAACCAAGTCCAATTGGCCTCAAATTTTTATGGTGGGTTCCTCTGATCCTAAAGGTCAGTGGAGAATTTATTTCAAGTCAATTTAATGTATGGTTAGCTCTAATTAATTATGGATCTATTTTGGGTGTTTAAGCCAATTAGGGTCATTCCAAGTGAGTTAACTCAAAATATATTTTTCATAGGGTCCTCTGGTCCTAAGGAACATTACCAAATTTTCTTAGAATTTATTTCACAACATGATAATTTTTGGAATTAAAATACCACAAACAGTGACATAAACTTGGAAATACATAACTCTTTATAGAGATGGCCTATGATCTTGAAAAATTCAGGGAATGTTCCCAAGATCAAAGGCTTCAAAAGCCCTATGGTCTCATGCTATGATGAGTTGTATACATGCATGGAGAATTGAATGATTGAAAACACTATTTAATTAATTAAAAATAAAATATGCATCAAATAAATATAAAATCACTTCCACATTATTCTCCTCGTTTCAGTGAGCAAGAGAGTATTTTTATTTTATTTTTTTGATTTTTCTATGAAAAGTTATGAGTTTTTGAAGTTTAGGTTCAAAAATAAATAAAAAAAATGCATTTCCCGCTCGAATGACACGTGTCGCGCTGCTTACCGGCTAGCGTGGTTGCTCGTTCATGGATAAAGCCGCCGTCCAACTCCATCGGCGCCGTCCGTGGGATACATGCCCGATCGGATGGCTGCTTCGCTCCTCTTTCTTTGTTCTATTCACTCAAAACCGTCCAACTTCAAACCTTGATATCTCCCTCGATTCTCAACGAAATTTAATGAATTTTTTTTTAAAATGATCGTCTAATTGAGTAGCACACATCTATACGGTGATGATATACTTAAAACATGTGAATAAGTACAGAAAATTAAAACATGCTCGGTTGGAGGAGAAAAAAAATTGATACCTTTGTCCAAGAGGTGAGGCCTCGATTGGAAATGATTTGATTGAACTTAGAAATGCTTGGAGAAGCTTTGGGAACAATTTGGTATAGTCTCCCCAAGGTAAATCTTGCATCTCCTCCCCTTGGTCATGGAGGTGGGGTTTAAATAAGGAAGGTTATGGTGGAGCTTGGGTGGCCATGAGGGTTGGCTTGGTTCATTCACCAAGGTTTTTTTTGCTGAGAAAAACTCACATGATTGAGCTTGATCTTGGTGCAATCAATTGGGTTATGCCATGTGTAAAGTCAAGGATTTAAATGGCATGGGTGTAAGGAGCATTTTTGGTCAAATTTGGGTCAATTCATGGTTTTGGCTTGGTTCACTCACCAAGGCTTGATTTGGGCTGATGTGAGATCATTTGGGTCAGCCTCATATGTGTGGTGAAGTCCCCATCCAAGGTGAGGTGGCCAATTTTGGTTAAAGTGTATCATGAATGGGGTTAAAAAGATTTAGTGAAGGCTTAGGAAAGGCTCCCTCTTCTTGCCATAAGTTGCATGGTGAGGTGGAAAGGGCTCCCCATAGCTTGCATATGGCTTATTCATGGCTCCATGACTTCATTTGGCTTGCTCATGGCTTGGGAAAAGGTTGGCTCACTTGCATGGAAAAGGGTTATTTGGAATTTTGAAAACTTTGGATTCCATTGATGGGATTTGTCATGATGCTACAAATGGGTTGATTTCATGATGGTTTAAGACTTTGGTCAAATAGGATTATCAAAGGAATGATGAAGAAAAGGTTTCATGTGGGCTTGGTAATGGACTTTGGGCTTTTAAAATTTGGTAAATGTGGGCTTTTAAAATGGTTTAAGGGAATGGGCTTTTGAATTTTAAAATGGATTTTGGGATGAAATTTTGGTAAAGGCTTGGGCTAAATAATTGTTGGGTTTAGCTCATGGATGTGTCATGAGTGACTTGAAGCAAATTGGGGGTGATTTGGGTTCGAATTGGGTTGAATTTGAGCTCTTTTGGTGAATGGGCCAATATAGCTCCAAGTGGGCCAAGTTAGGCCAATGTTGGGCTAGGGTTGAAATTGATGTAAAATCAATATTGAGAAATGTTTATGGTAGTGTTTCAAAGAGGTTTTGACTTTGGTTGGGCTTTGATTTTGGGGTTGGGCTCATTTGGGTTAGGTTTGGGTTTAGGTCAAAATTGGGCCTTTTAGCTTTGGGTTGAATTTGAGTGGGATTTGGGTCCAAATTTTGGGCAAATCATGTTAGTGTTTTGCTTGTGGGGATACTAAGGAGGATTTAGAAAAGATGTGGGGTTAATTGGAGTTGAATTGGGTGAGTTTGGGTTAGGTTTGGGTCATGGGTCAAAATTGGTCTTTAAGGTCAAAAGTGAAATTGGATTCAAATGTCAATAAAATTGGGCTTAAATTTGGTCCAAATTGACATTTTGGATGTTGAATTGAAGTTTAGAATTGAATTGGACCAAAATTGGGGTCAATTGGGTAGGTTTGGTTTGACATTGGGTTCACTTGGGTTTAAAATGGGTTAAATTGGGGGCTTTCACAAAAGTAGGGTAAATTGACAAACTTGGCCCATGATGTAGTTGAACAAAATGAAATTGGGAATATTTGGGATTTTCTGGAATTTTCTGGGAATTTTCTGAATTTTTAGGATTTTGGGTTAAGAGGGGTATTTTGGGTATTTGGAGGGTATTGGGAGGTATGTTTAGAATTTTTGGTATTTTTTGCTGTAAACGATCAATTTGAGTGGTATGGAAATGTTTAAGATGAATTTTGAGGAATTTTGGGTGATTTAGGAATTTTGGAGATTTTGAAGTTATTCGGGGCTTTTGGTAGGTTAGGAGGGTCCGGGTCCCGGAGTCAAAAACCGAAATTTTGAAAAAATGAAGATTAATCAAATTTAAGTGACATGGAATCGTTTAAGTTGAGCCATGAAGCCATATTAAGCCCATATGAGCCATGAGAGGACTCATTTTGTGTATTCATTATGTTGTTCCTAACCCTCTTGCCTGAGGGCTTAGGGGTTAAGGACCATCCATGTGAATCACCTTCATGAGTCGGGAGGTCGAGTTGGGTATGGGTGTGGTTTTAGGAGATGTGTGAAAGTGTAGTGTATAAGTGTAGTGTGTGTGTAAGTCGGCCCTCACCGGACCACGCCACCTGTAGGCGATCCTAAGGCCGAAAAGTCCTATAGGAACTCATCCTTTAAACTTCCACATTTGATTTCAACCCTCTAGGTGATTAGGGGCCTACAATCAAGTTTGTGGAGTTTGCGGGGAGTTAAGAAGTGGTTGAGTTTCTAAAGGGGTAGGTTCCATCTCTAGTCCTCTAAGATAGTCAAAGGAAAAGCCTAAGGCTAGATCTTAAGTACTAAAGAGAGAAGAGAAGACCTCATCAAAAATGAGGTCAACAAATGGACCCCCGATAGGTGTGGTGTGCCGACGGAGCACACCGCGCGTATTGGCGTTGACCGAAGAGATCAACACAACCAACACGAAGTCCAGGGTGACAAACTTGGGACGGAGCAAAAGAATTTCCGTTGGGGAGTATCGGGTATGTTCCCAAACTCGGAGATACTCGAACTCTCGCCGGGGAAAAGAAAAGGAGGTGAGCTCCAAATCACAAGATTTTAAGAGATTGGATTTTAGATTCGTTTCATTTTTTTTATTTCAAGTTTTAATTTTGAGTTTGAATTTCAATTTGAGTTTCAATTTTAGTTTTATGCGGAGAAAGAGTAGGGCTAAGGCCCACCCGAACACATTTGTATGCTGAGAAGGAAGCAGGACTGAACCTATTCCATATGTGTATGCCGAGAAGGATTAAGACCGAGTCTATCCCAAATGTGTATGCTCGAGAAAGAATAGGACAAAGCCTATCCGAAATGCAAAGTGCTTTAATTTAAATTTCTTGCTCGAGAGGATCAAATTTTGAGATCGCCGAGAAAGGAGTAGGACTCGAACCTATTCCATATGTCTATGCCGAGAAGGATTAGGATCGAGCCTATCCCAAATGTGTATGCTCGAGAAAGAATAGAACAAAGCCTATCCGAAATGCAGAGTGCTTTAATTTCAATTTCTTGCTGAGAGGATCAAATTTTGAGATTGCTGAGAAAGGAGTAGGACTGTGCCTATCCCGAGTACTGAGAATTGCTGAGAAGGGAGTAGGGCGGAAGCCTATCCCGAGAGCTGAGAATTGCAGAGAATGTGCTGAGATGGGAGTACGGCGGAAGCCTATCCCGAGTGTTGAGAACTGCAGAGAAGGGAATGAGGCGGAAGCCTATCCCGAATGCTGAGAATATGCTAAGAATTGCTGAGATTGCTGAGGATTGCTAAGAATGCTGAGGATTGCTAAGAATATGCTGAGGATTGCTGAGATTGCTGAGGATTGCTGAGATTGCTGAGGATTGCTGGGGATTGCTGCGAATTGCTGAGAATATGCTGAGGATTGCTTGAGATTCGTCGAGGATTCGCTGAGATTGCTGAGATTGTCGAGGATTGCTCGAGAATGCCGAGAATTGCTGAGAACTGCCGAGATTCGTCGAGAATTCGTCGAGAACTCGCTGAGATTGTTGAGAATTGCGAGATTCCGTGAATGCGAGACATTGAAGAATTTTGTCGACTTATCGTTGAGGCCGAAGAATTTTGTTGAAATTTATTTATGCGGAGATTGAGGGAAATTTTGCTTGAGGTCCATAGGGAATTTTTCTTGAGATTTAGTTTATGCAGTGGTTGTGAAAATTTTTTTTGATATTTGATTTATGCTATGACTATGAAGAATTTTACTGAGATTTGGCTTATGCTGAGATTTGAGAAAGATTTTGCTAATATTTGGGAATGCAAAGTTTTATGTATGCGAGAGTCGAACATATTGCTTGAGATTTATGAATGCGAGAGATTGTGAAAACATATTGTAAAGTGCGAGAGAATGTTTGTAGAAGTTCATGCGATGCTTGAATTTTATCGAAATGTTATGCGAGAGATTTTTGAAAATTCACGAGGTGCAAAGTTCTTTTGTTTTGTTCAAATGTTGACTTTTATTTTGTTTGATGCGAGTTTTATTTAGTTTCATTTGTTTTAAGAGCTGGACCCGAGTTTTAGACAAGTGC
The DNA here is from genome assembly GCA_022702705.1 of Papilionanthe hookeriana x Papilionanthe teres. Classification (NCBI taxonomy): domain Eukaryota; kingdom Viridiplantae; phylum Streptophyta; class Magnoliopsida; order Asparagales; family Orchidaceae; genus Papilionanthe; species Papilionanthe hookeriana x Papilionanthe teres. Next base: position 718,589 of record CM040422.1, on the reverse strand, counting down.
GACATCGGTGCTTCGTAGGACAAGAATTTGTCTCGATGCATCACGATGCGCGGTACTTCCGAGGGTACCATCAGTCGATTGAAATCAACTGTAGATAATAACTCACTCTTTAAGTTGCTATCGGAATTTATATTCTTTCAAGCACTTATAAAGATGTGTTATCTCTGAGGACGTCACAGTTTAGGAGGCTGCAACTCCGTAGCTTTGTTCGTAGCAGTTGTCATTTGATTTTGTCACCGATTTTGTAAAGGGTGTTACACTGTCTTCGAGAAATTACTATGATGTTCTTTGAGCCGACGTTGAAGTTGTATTTCGTTGGGCGCTGAAGGATACGACTGCGGGGTTGAATTTACATTAACTGCTAATATCGTTGTCATTTGTTTAATTCTTTCTTCCTGGGCTTAAGTAGATTTCAAAATTTATGTTCATGTGATTAAAATATTTTTCACCGTCCAAAGATATTTCTGAGCCGATTAATGACCATCCAAAAGACATAAAATCACTTGACTCTTTTCAAAGCATAATATCAGAGGAAACTTCTTAAGGTTGTATTTCAAGTTTTATTAATCAGGGGAGGATTAAGACACCAATTTTTGATTATATGCTTGCCTCAAGCTTCTTCTCAGGGAGCGTTCTTTTTCTTTTTCTTTCTCATTTTTTTTTATTGAGCTTTTCGCTCTCCTTTTTTATTGAGGATTACTATATCTGGTGGAGCACATGTTAAAGATTTTGAATGTCTTGATTGAGACACCAATTTTTGATTGTGTGCTCACCTCAAGCTTCACCTCAGGAACTTTTTTTTTTTTTTTTGCTCCTTTGTTTTCTGAGAATTACTGTATCTGGCAGTGCATATTTTTGTTAAAGATTTTGAATGTAGAAACTCCCCTAATTAATAATTCCAAATTGTTTCTTAACATTAATCCTGGGATATTATAATTTATTCGAAAGTCCGGACCCAGCCACATGGCGGGAAATTAAAAGGCTCATGATATCCCGAATCAATTACTCGTATTTCAACCACACTACTTCATTTTGAAATCAATTTAGGACCCGATCCAAATTCCTTAAAGTAAACGACTCGGTTATTAGAGCATTAATTTCATTCTTCCACGAAACCATAGTCTTAGCAAAATATCCAAATTTAAGCTTTCCAAACATTGAGCGATTACGGACAAAAACAGACTCCTTGTCATTCATTCAATGCGGTAAGAAGGAAGGTACATGATCGTCGTCTAATATCTTCTTTCGACGTCGAAAGTAATAGCAACCAAAAAGTGTCACGTCCGTTGTCGATTGCGTAGGAACCAATTGAAGCAAATAAATCGCTCTGAAATCATATTGATATAACTTATTTCAAGTTCCTCTCAAATATTCATCGAGGATTTTTACGCTTCCATTCTTGAAGTTTTCTCCGAGCCATTCTTTGAAACTGATACTGACCTTCGATGGTGTGCCCAAGCATTACGTGATATGGGCGATAGTTGGGATGATTCTTCTTGTTAACTTTCGTTGGTTTCTTTGCCTCGAGCAATCTGAACTTGGGCTTCTTAATCAAATTCGAAACATCTTTTCCACTTGCCTCATCTTTGAAAGAATATACTCGCTTAGTTTCTTGGCCGTAGACGGACCTCGTCTTCCATCCATCCGAAGCGACCATTTGTTGAGACGGCTGGCTGATAGTGCTCGTTGTCGAGGTCGTTCAATCTGGATCCGCATTGGTCGCTTGTCTTTATCCACCACTTGCCATTGTCTCGGACTCCTCAAATGTCTTGACCGACTCTAGCTTTTCTGAATTTTACGGAAAACCCAACTTGTTTGGCTTCCTCTTGCAAACTTCTAGCTTTGCAAAGTAGTTTCTCGAACGTTTTGATTGTGAATCCTTTGAGGAGAAATGCAAGCTGGTCCATGGATGCTCTTTAAGAGAATTTCAATCGCATGTTGCTCCTGGAGCTGTGGCTCGCACTTCGAGCTTAAATTTCTCCATCGCAAAATGTAGTCTACCAATGTTTCGGTCGACTTACGTCGCTCCACCACAAGATCACCGATGGTGATATGGTGTCTAGCTCCGACGAACCGCTTGACAAAGAGGTCTTCCAATTCTACGAACGTTCTCACCGAACCATTTAGCGGCTACGCGTACCGGTCGAATGTAACCCCCGAAAGGTTATTCACAAATTGACGACACAACAATGCATCGCTACCCCCGCATTGCGAGCAACTTGCTCGAAAGTGTGCAACATCTTGTCAGGGGTTTCCGATACCATCAAAAATCTTGAGCGAGGTGATACGAAACCTCCGGGATATTGGACAACATCAAACTCTTCGGGGTATGGTCTACCCTTCGGAATCGATGTTCGTTCTTTGGGCGAGCCGGGGCTTCTCTCACCTGCTTGTTCCACCATTTCGCTTAATGTCTTGTTCGGTGCTGGACCACGAGCCGAATCCCTCTTCCGTTGTACATCGACGGTGAACTCCCTTCTTTCATCCGTAACATTAATGGTCTCTAGTTGGTTTGTTTCCGGAGGTGTTATTCGCGGTGATTGTAACTTTCCTTGAATTGTGGCCATAGCAGTCATCACTTCTTCTAGTTGCTTCTTCAAATGGTTGATATGTTCATCTCGTTGTTGAATGGCCCTTTGCCAATCCTCTGCGGCATTCTCTTCACCAAAAGGCGGAGTGTCGTTCGCAGATAATGTTGATTGGGTCTCGACGACGTCGATTTTTACAAATTCACCTTCCATGAAATCTGCTAGTTCATAATCTTCCTCTTCAATGTTGTTTTTCTGATCTTTAGACAGTTGTGCAATGTTAGCTCGAAGCTTTTCCACAGCCTCCTCAATTGACTTTCCTTTGATGACTTTAAGGTCAATTGGAGATTTTCGAGAAACATCACTTATTTCCACGAGCACCGGTGTCGTCGCGTAGAAGTCGATTGAATCATACGAAATCATATTTATAGAACCTTTTTCGGAGTTCTTTTAAATATTCTTCTAGGATCACCACCTTTCCACTTCGAAATTCTCCTCGAAGCCGATCCTTAAAGCTGAAGCGGTTTTCTATAGTATGGCCGAGCAACCGGTGGTATGGGCGGTACATCGGGTGATCTTCCTTGCTGACCTCCTCGGCTTTTTTCGGCTACGAGTAGTCTGATTTACGAACTTAGAAGTAAGTCATGGAATATTTTCGACATCTGAATCTTCCTTGAACGGGTATACCTTGTTTAATCGTTGACTCATTGTTGCTCTATCCGTGAGAGACGGTCTTCTTTTCGTGCCTTTGTCGGTTGTAGTGGGCTTTGAATTGGACCCGATATTGAATCTGGAAAATGGTAGGTCATAAACGCCCGCTGACTTTTCCTCATTTAGAATCTCTTTTCCTTTAGTTAGCGGAGCGACTGGTATAGCGATGGTGAATCCAGCAGTAAGAGCAGACACAACTCCAGGAGCAATCCTAACATTATTTGTAGCAGACCTTACAGCAAAAGAAGAATTCATTCCAAACGACATCCTTTCCAGAGAGGAGAATTTCGTAACAGGCTTCAAGTTGAACTCCACAACAGGCTTAACGAACTTGCTTATTTCAGACTTCATCACTGTGACAGCCACATCACCGAACATTGCTACAATATTGTCGAACCCTTGTCCAAACTTAATGACTGCCAGATCAGGCAACTCGTCTCTATTGATAGTGAATTCTTCTCCGGTGGCGAAAGAGAAGATCAACTTCGGTGAAGACATTGTCCCTGTCATTTGAAGAATTCCCATAAGTCAGTGACGTACCGCGTCTTGTAATTTCAGCGGTAATACTCAAGTTAACGCACTTGTCCTGTAAACTGGGCATCCTTTAAAATTTATTCATGTGAAATTTTTTTTATCTCAAAATTTTGCATTTTGTTTTATTATTGTGTATTCGATGGGTTTTCAGAATTTCATTTTGAATTGAAATTTTAACAAAATTTTATTTTGTTTAGAGTTTATTGGAAGTTTGTTAGAGTGAAATTTCAGTTTGACATGTTTACAACGAGTCAAAACTAAAGAGGAATGAAGTATCGGACCCAGTCCGAGATTTAGAGGAGGTTGAATTGGCATCGAACTCACTTCGATAGAGCACCCTAGTCTAACACACCTATCGGGGGTCTACCTCGCCTCTTTAGGGAGGTGGGAGGATTCGGAACCTCTGCGTTTAGGGGTGTCTAAACGGTGGCTCCGGAATCCAAAAGGAGTTGACTATACTCACTCGAGACAGAAATGAGCGGGGTATGCCAACGAAAAGAATAGTAGTTTGGTCCACTAGGGGCATGGACACACTACCGATTTATGAAAGCAAAACCATCTGATCAAAATGGAGAGAGGAACTAGTTCCCAGCGGAGTCGCCAGAAATTGTCGGCATATTTTTAGGTTGGGTGTTGTACTTTTGAAAAGGAGGTCGCCTACAGAAATTGTCGGCGAAATTTAAATTTTAAATTTAATTTAAATATATATATAATTTAGAAAAGTAGTATTTGATTTTGAAAATAATTTTAAATTTGAAAATTTTAAGATATGAAATCAAACCGATCTCACATCCCAAATAGTTTATATAAACGAGCACCGCACCACAAACCGTGTATCTATCCTAAGGATAGACACACTCGCTTGACGGTGGGGCTCGATTAAATAAACTAGAAGATTTGTGACATCCGTTTGGTACGCGAACCAATTTTATAAGCCGACAAATTCCACAGCTTAATATGAAAGCATTAAACGGGGTTTATATTACATGGGTTCTTTTAAAATTCCCTATAAGGGCAAGCCCATATAGTTAATTACATCTTAAGTGACGGGAATCACCTAAGAAAACTCTCGATAATAATCGATAATTTCGCTCTCAATGATTTCGAAAGTTTAAGTTTTCGAGGGATTGAATTTTGGAATTTCGATAGGGAATAGATCGAATTTGGAACATTTTGTTTTGGGAATCCAAAGGAAGAAAAGTAGGAGAAATCACAGATTCGAAGCGAACTTCGGTAATTTCCCGACTATCCTATTGTTTTGGCTTGAGTTTAGGAAAGTCCTAATATTTATTTAAATGTTTTGATCTTGCCAATTTTAATTAATTAGGGCTTATATTTGTATGATAAAATCAAACAAATAGCCTCGAAGATGTGAGAGTTTATTGTCGTATCGGACGACTACCTCGGAATCCTAAGACCGGTTAGGGCTTAATTTGCAATGCAAATGCTTAACAAAGAGTTGAGGATTTATGTTGCACTAGGAAAACTACCTCGAAGTCCTATGGCTTTGTTATTTAATTCTAGGAAAGTTTTCTTGAAGTAGACTCGAGTTTTCTTGATGACGATGGCCGTCTTTGCCCACCATGCTCAGAGCTCCTTGTTGTTGTAGAGGTTCAATTTTAGAAGTCATAAATCATGGGATGAGAAAAGTGTTTTGGTTTAGAGAAAATCTTAATTTCCAAGTGTTTTCAATACTTTAATTAAAACAAATCTTAAAGTTGATTATAACGACACCGGTTAAGATCCCACGGTTCCATCCTTCAGGCATCATTATTTTTATCGGATTCACTTAGTCCAAATGAATTTGCTAAACTCAGTTGAATGAGTTCCACACTTTCATTTAGACCAGTAGGAAATCCCGTTAGCAACACGTAGGTTACATCATCAGAGGTATTCCCGATCATCCAACGGGACGTTTTAATTTAATTGTAATTGTAGTTTTGTGTTACGTTTGTGATTAAATTTTGAGTTGTTTTATATTTTGAAATGTTGTGGCGGTGAATTTTATCTTGCAATGACTTTTAACTTAGTTTTGGTTTCGGTTTTAGGGACTATCCTAAAGGTGTGGGTTTTCATACAACGAGTTGTTTATCATGCAAGAAAAGTAAGTGCGATGCGAGTTAAATAAATTGCAATAATATAAATTGCAAGAAAGTAAATTGCAATAAAATAAAAGCGTACCTGGAGGGTCTTCCCGTCATCCCAAGTTGCACTTAAAACACAATTAGAATATTTAAGCAAGTTCCTAGGTAAAGCTAAGGGAAGGGTTATGGTTTTCTACCAAATTCCTAATCCTATAGCTAGTCATTTCCTATGACGTCTAGGTTCCTTGTCTTTTGGTTTGAAGACAATTTTCTTCATCGAAGAACAATTAAATTCGATTGTTCTTATAAACATCCTATCATATTGAGAAAGTGTTTAAGAAGAATCTTAAACATCTTTTCAATATTGCTAGAATTGTTTTAAGTCCAAATGGATTCAATTACACAAATGAATTAATCGTCCAAGAATCTCGAGTTTTGTTATCTTGCTCAGTGAACTAGGACATTTGAATATCCTATAGGTGAAGTAACATTTCATTTAATATTCATTTAGGAGTTATGATAACTAAAGCTTTTGAGGGTAAATTGGTGTTCGAATGGTTTGTGATTTAGTTTAATTTCCATTAATGGGTTTAAATTTGGAATAGTGTTGAAGTTATTTTAGATTTATTTTGAATTCTTTATGTCTTTGGTGATGTTATATTTAATTCGACTTAATTTAATTTAATTTAATTTAATTGAGTTTTAATTTAATTTAATTCAATTTAATTCAATTTAGTTTGATTTGATGTTACATTAAATTAATTTGATTTGATTTAATTTTAATTTAATTTTATTTAATTTAATTTAATTTAATTTAATTTAATTTTAATTCATTTAATTTAATTTTTAATTTGGTTTAACTTAATTTAATTTGGTTTTATTTATTTAATTTAATTTAATTTAATTCATTTAATTTAATTTAATTTGTTTATTTAATTTAATTTAATTTAATTTAATTTAATTCAACTTTTAATTTTAATTTAATTTAATTTAATTTAATCCAATTTAATTTACTTAATTTAATTTAATTTTTAATTTAATTTAATTTTTTAATTTTAATTGAAATTTTTAAAAGAGTTTAATAATTTAATTTTAGTTTAATGATTAAGTCTTTTAATGTTTTGAATTTGAGTTATCATTTTAATTAAGAATTGAATATTAATGAGATAATTAATTTAGGGATTTTTAAATTAAAGAATAAATCTCTTCCTAATAATATCCCTATTTTAATAATTCCAATTTTATTATTCTTCCAAATTTAATCAATTATTTAATTAAGGTTTAATCATTTTAAATTGCTTAATGGGTTTCTACCCATTAATTATTTAAATTTCAATCATCCAAATCAGATTAGGATCAAATATTTTACTTGTTAATTTTTTATTAAACCTAAAGTTTTAATTAAGGATTAAAAATTTTAATTACCACTTTACCCTTTAAGCTTAATAATTTCATAACTCACTAAATTAAACTCAAATGAACTTGAAATTTTTATGTGACTTCACTCATATGTCAATAAAGACATGAGAGGAGAAAATGTGATTTTTCTGTGTTTAATTTATTTATATAATTATTTTTGGTAGAAAATAGAGATTTCCAAGGAAAATTTAATAACTTGACCAAGGGAAAATGTCTGTCCTTAAGAAAATTAGGGGACATTCCTAATGACTATAGGACCACTTGGACCAATTTTGGTGATTTTTTGAATTATATTATTTTTATTATAATTATTTTAAGTTTTGGAGTGTTAATTAATTTAAAAATAAAATAAATGTTGAAAAATGAATTTTATATTTTTCAAAAATCTCTCTGATATCAAGGAAATCAGAGAATCAAATTTTACAATTTTCTAATTTTTCTATGATTTATTATAATTATTTTAGTGAAAATGCTAGAAAATACATTTTTTTAATTTTAAAATTATCCTAGAGCTTTAAAATTTAATATCTCACTAAATAGACCTAAGAAAAATATGGGGTTTGTTCCTAAGTGATTAAAATTCAAAATGTAACATTTTGGTGAATTTTATTATTTTTGTGATTTTTATTATTTTTTAATTATTAAAATATTAAAATAATATTAAAAAATCAACTTTTTTAGAAAATTGAAATTTTAATTTTCATAAATTCCCCTAATATCAGAGAGGCTCCAAAACCAATTTGGTGAATTTTTAAAAAGTATTTTGAAAGTTATGAATTTTTAAAGTTTAAGTTGACTAAATGGCTTAATCAACCCATTTAGTAGGGCTAACCAAGTCCAATTGGCCTCAAATTTTTATGGTGGGTTCCTCTGATCCTAAAGGTTAGTGGAGAATTGATTTCAAGTCAATTTGATATATTGTTAGCTCTAATTAATTAGGGATCTATTTTGGGTGTTTAAGCCAATTAGGGTCATTCCAAGTGAGTTAACTTAAAATATATTTTTAATAGGGTCCTCTGGTCCTAAGGAATATTACCAAATTTTGTTAGAATTTATTTCACAACATGATAAATATTGGAATTAAAATACCACAAACAGTGACATAAACTTGGAAAATACATAACTCTTTATAGAGATGGCCTATGATCTTGAAAAATTTAGGGAATGTTCCCAAGATCAAAGGCTTCAAAAGTCCTATGGTCTCATGCTATGATGAGTTGTATACATGCATGGAGAATTGAGTGATTGAAAACACTATTTAATTAATTAAAAATAAAATATGCATCAAATAAATATAAAATCACTTCCACATTATTCTCCTCGTTTCGGTGAGCAAGAGGGTATTTTTATTTTATTTTTTTGAGTTTTCTATGAAAAGTTATGAGTTTTTGAAGTTTAGGTTCAAAAATAAATAAAAAAAATGCATTTCCCGCTCAAATGACACGTGTCGCGCTGCTACCGGCTAGCGTGGTTGCTCGTTCATGGATAAAGCTGCCGTCCAACTCCATCGGCGCCGTCCGTGGGATACATGCCTGATCGGACGGCTGCTGCTCCTCTTTCTTTGTTCTATTCACTCAAAACCGTCCAACTACAAACCTTGATATCTCCCTCAATTCTCAATGAAATTTAATGAATTTTTTTTAAAATGATCCTCTAATTGAGTAGCACACATCTATATGGTGATGATATACTTAAAACATGTGAATAAGTACAGAAAATTAAAACATGCTCGGTTGGAGGAGAAAAAAATTGATACCTTTGTCCAAGAGGTGAGGCCTCGATTGGAAATGATTTGATTGAACTTAGAAATGCTTGGAGAAGCTTTGGGAACAATTTGGCATAGTCTCCCCAAGGTAAATCTTGCATCTCCTCCCCTTGGTCATGGAGGTGGGGTTTAAATAAGGAAGGTTATGGTGGAGCTTGGGTGGCCATGAGGGTTGGCTTGGTTCATTCACCAAGGTTTTTTTTGCTGAGAAAAACTCACATGATTGAGCTTGATCTTGGTGCAATCAATTGGGTTATGCCACGTGTAAAGTCGAGGATTTAAATGGCATGGGTGTAAGGAGCATTTTTGGTCCAATTTGGGTCAATTCATGGTTTTGGCTTGGTTCACTCACCAAGGCTTGATTTGGGCTGATGTGAGATCATTTGGGTCAGCCTCATATGTGTGGTGAAGTCCCCATCCAAGGTGAGGTGGCCAATTTTGGTTAAAGTGTATCATGAATGGGGTTAAAAAGGTTTAGTGAAGGCTTAGGAAAGGCTCCCCTCTTCTTGCCATAAGTTGCATGGTGAGGTGGAAAGGGCTCCCCATAGCTCGCATATGGCTTATTCATGGCTCCATGACTTCATTTGGCTTGCTCATGGCTTGGGAAAAGGTTGGCTCACATGCATGGAAAAGGGTTATTTGGAATTTTGAAAACTTTGGATTCCATTGATGGGATTTGTCATGATGCTACAGATGGGTTGATTTCATGATGGTTTAAGACTTTGGTCAAATAGGATTATCCAAGGAATGATGAAGAAAAGGTTTCATGTGGGCTTGGTAATGGACTTTGGGCTTTTAAAATTTGGTAAATGTGGGCTTTTAAAATGGTTTAAGGGAATGGGCTTTTGAATTTTAAAATGGATTTTGGGATGAAATTTTGGTAAAGACTTGGGCTAAATAATTGTTGGGTTTAGCTCATGGATGTGTCATGAGTGACTTGAAGCAAATTGGGGGTGATTTGGGTTTGAATTGGGTTGAATTTGGGCTCTTTTGGTGAATGGGCCAATATAGGTCCAAGTGGGCCAAGTTAAGCCAATGTTGGGCTAGGGTTGAAATTGATGTAAAATCAATGTTGAGAAATGTTTATGGGAGTGTTTCAAAGAGGTTTTGACTTTGGTTGGGCTTTGATTTTGGGGTTTGGGCTCATTTGGGCTAGGTTTGGGTTTAGGTCAAAATTGGGCCTTTTAGCTTTGGGTTGAATTTGAGTGGGATTTGGGTCCAAATTTTGGGCAAATCATGTTAGTGTTTTGCTTGTGGGGATGCTAAGGAGGATTTAGAAAAGATTTGGGGTTAATTGGAGTTGAATTGGGTGAGTTTGGGTTAGGTTTGGGTCATGGGTCAAAATTGGTCTTTAAGGTCAAAAGTGAAATTGGATTCAAATGTCAATAAAATTGGGCTTGAATTTGGTCCAGATTGACATTTGGGATGTTGAATTGAAGTTTAGAATTGAATTGGACCAAAATTGGGGTCGATTGGGTAGGTTTGGTTTGACATTGGGTTCACTTGGGTTTAAAATGGGTTAAATTGGGGGTTTTGACAAAAGTAGGGTAAATTGACAAAATTGGCCCATGATGTAGTTGAACAAAATGAAATTGGGAATATTTGAGATTTTTTGGAATTTTCTGGGAATTTTCTGAATTTTTGGGATTTTGGGTTAAGAGGGGTATTTTGGGTATTTGGAGGGTATTGGGAGGTATTTTTGGAATTTTTGGTATTTTTTGCTGTAAATGATCAATTTGAGTGGTATGGAAATGTTTAAGATCAATTTTGAGGAATTTTGGGTGATTTAGGAATTTTGGAGATTTTGAAGTTATTCGGGTGCATTGGTAGGTTAGGAGGGTCGGGTCCGTGGCCAAAAGCGAAATTTTGAAAAAATGAAGATTAATCAAATTTAAGTGACATGGAATCGTTTAGGTTGAGCCATGAAGCCATGAAGCCATATGAAGCCCATATGAGCCATGAGAGGACTCATTTTGTGTATTCATTATGTTGTTCCTAACCTCTTAGCCAAGGGCTTAGGGGTTAAGGACCATCCATGTGAATCACCTTCATGAGTCGAGGAGGTCAAGTTGGGTATGGGTGTGGTTTTAGGAGATGTGTGAAAGTGTAGTGTATAAGTGTAGTGTGTGTGTAAGTCGGCCCTCACCGGACTAGGCCACCTGGGGCGGTCCTAAGGCCAAAGAGTCCTATAGGAACTCATCCTTTAAACTTCCACATTTGATTTCGACCCTCTAGGTGATTAGGGGCCTACAATCAAGTTTGTGGAGTTTGCAGGGAGTTAAGAAGTGGTTGAGTTTCTAAAGGGGTAGGTTCCATCTCTAGTCCTCTAAGATAGTCAAAGGAAAAGCCTAAGGCTAGATCCTAAGTACTAAAGAGAGAAGAGAAGACCTCATCAAAAATGAGGTCAACACTCTCTCATTACCTCTCATTCATTCTCTTCCTCCTTTTTTCTCTCACTATCTCTTTCTCTCCATCTTTAACTCTCTCTCTCACTGACTCTTCCTCTTGCTGCCTTTCTTAATCTTTTCTCTTTCTCCCTCTCTCTTTGTCATTTGATCTCACTTTCCAACTCTCACCAAGTTTATATTTTGTTGCTCTTCTCTCCCTATCTCTCAGACTTGTGCTCTATCTCCCCCTGTTATTTCTCCCTCCCACTCCCTCCCTCTCCTTGCCTCCCTCCCACTCTATCCCCAACATCTCTCCAAGTATTTCCCTTTTTTATCTATCTCTCCCTTTACATCTTTTACTCCATTATTTCCTACATCCCTTTCTCTCAACCTCATATCTTCTCTTACTTTCTCCCTCTCAATCTCTTGAGCACCCTTTCTTGCACTTCCCCACTCTCTCTCTTTCCTCATCCATTTTTATTACTATTTTTCTCTATCTCCTAATTTTCTTGTACTTATCTCTCTATCTTGGTCTTTTTTCTCTACTTCGTCCTCATCTCTCTATCTTGGTCTTTTTTATCTACCTCCTCATCTCTGTCTCACTATTTCTCATATTCTCTTACATTCTCCCCTTTTTTTCTTCCTCTCTCCCTCTTTCACACCCTCCCTTTCCCTCTTCCAACCCTTTCTTTCACACACAACCTCTATCTCTTCCTCTCTCTTGCCCACTCTTTAATACACACTCTCGCTCTCTCTCCCCTTCTTATTCCCTCCCTCTCTTTTAAATTTACTCTCTCTCCCTCACTCCCTCTCTCTCCAAACTCTTTTTTATCTTGATTTCTCTCTCTCCTCTTACCCTTTCTCTCCTTCCTACTCCCTCCATCTCTTCTCTCTCTTTACTCACTCTTTCTCTCTCTCACTCTCTCTATCGCTCTCACTCCCTCACTCACTCTCTTTCAATTTTTCTCACATCTTGCTCTCTCCTCTCATATCCATCTCATTTTTTCTTATTTTCCCTCATACATCTCTCTTTTCTCTCGATCCCTCCCATTCAAGAGGAGAGAGTTGTGAGATAGGGAATGAGGTAGAAAGAGGGAGGGACAGGGAGGAATTAGAGATGTATGAGAGAAAATAGAAATAATGAGATAGATTTGAGGGGGGAGAGAAAGATGTGAGAAAAATTGAGAGAGAGTGAGGGAGTGAGAGTGAGAAAGAGAGAAGAGTGAGTAAAGAGAGAGAAGCTAGGGTGATAGATGAAAGAGCAAGAGAGAGGACAGAGGGAGTGTGAGAGAGAGCAAGCAAATGATAATGAGAGATGAAATAAAGGATGAGAGAGTGAGCAAGACGGGAAGTGAACTAGAAATAGAGTGATAGAGAGAGGGAGTGATACGGATTGAAGGGAGAGCTAGAGGGTGAAAAGTTGAGAGAATGAGACAAAATAGAAAGAGAAGAGAAACTTAGAGAGATAGAACAAAAGTTTAGAAGTGAGAGGTAGACAAAGAGATGTAGAGGAGGATATGAGAGAGATAGAGGGGGAAGGGAGATAGAGAGACAAAAGGTGGGAGGGAGAAAGAGGGAGGGAGGAAGAGACTGGGCGATATTTGGAGAGAAGAAGTCAGTAAAGAGATAGGAGGGAGTGATAAAAGAGAGCAAGAGAGAGTGTGCGAGAGAGTAAAATAGAAAAAGAAGTGATAAGTCATAAAGAGAGAAAATAACGAGAGAGGAAGAGAGTGAGGAAGAGGGAGAAAGAAGGGGGAGTGAGAAAGATTGAAAAGTAGGAGTGAGAAAGATTGAAGAGGAGTGAGAGAAAAGAGAGAGTGAGGGAAGATAAAGAGGGAGTGAGCAAGAGAGAGAGAAGGGGTTAGAATGTGATTTTGGAGTAGGAATGAACTAGAAGAATGTGAGAGGGGGAGAGCCATAGTCAGGGGGAGAAAGGGGGAGAAAAATTATGAGGTGAGAAAGAAGAGAAAGAAATAAGTTGGAGTGTGTGAGAGAGTAAACATAAAGCGAGAATGGGTGAGGGAGAGAGGGAGTAAGAATGAAAGTTAAACTGAGCACAGAGAATGAGGGAGCAAGAAAGGGAGAGAGTGTGAAAGACAAATAGAGAGTTGAGAGTGTGATGCAATAGAGAGCATGAGAAAGGGAGAGATTAGCGAGCAAAAGAGGGAACAAGAAGATAAGAGATGAGTGTTGGAGGGAGAGAGAGATTAAGGGATTGAAAGAGGGAAGGAGAGCAAGAGAGAGGTGGTGAGGAATACTACGAGGGTCAAATTTCAGAGATAGAAGAGTCAGTGAGAGAGGAATAAAGAGATATTGAATATAAAGAGAGAGAGATGGAGTTAGTGAGGGAGAAAGAGAGACAGAAGGAGGAAGTGACAGGGTTTATGAGAAAGTGAATAAGAGAGAGAGTGAGAAGAGAAGCTGAGGAAAGATTGAGTATTAGTGAGTGAGAGGTAAAGAGAGTGGAAGAATAGGAACATGGAGTGAGAGAGGGAGCAAGAGAGGTAGATATTAAGGAAGCGGGAGGGAGAGAAGAGAGAGAAAGAGAGAGCGAGGGATGGAAACAAGAGAGGGGGAGAGAGAGAGAGGAGGATAGAAAAAGAGTGAAAAGAAAACAATAAAGCAGAGTGTAAAAGAGCATATAAGATATAAAAAGAGAGTGAGGGAGAGAGAAAATGAAAGATGAGGAAAGATAATGAAGAGAGAAAGATGGAGCGAGGGAGAGATAGGAGAGAGTGATTGAGAAAGAACATGATAGTAAGAGAGAGTCAGATAGAGAGCAGGAAATGGAGCTAAAGAGTGTGATAGAGAGAAAGATTAAGAGAGTGTGTGTATGAGTGTGTGAGAAGGAGAGAGAAGAGTGAGCTACAAGGGTAAGATGTAGAGAGGGCACGAGTGAGTATGAATTATAGAGGGAGAGAGTGAGAGTGACGAGAGAAAAAAGATATCAGGAGGGTGCGAAGGGAGGGAGATTGTGAGCTAGGTAGGGAGGGAGAGAAGAGTGAGATAGAGAGCTAGAAAATGAATGAGAGAGTGAGGGAGGGATCAATAGATACATATAGATAGAGACGGAGAGAGTGAGAATAAGAATAGGGAAACTAGAGTTAGAGATAGAAGAGACAGAGAGGGGAGGGAGAGAGAGAGAGAAGGTTGAGAGAATGTGAGAAACAATGAGAGAGAGGAGAAAGGGATTGAGAGAGATTAAAGTTGGAGAGCGGGAAAGAGAGAATTAGTGTGAGGTATTGGGAGAGAAATACTGAACAAAGAGACAGTATGTACGTTTGTACTGAGGAAGTGAGGTGAGAGGGAAACATAAGAGAAAAAGTTAGAAGAATGTTAGAAATAAAAGAGAAATAAAGAGAGAACAAACTTTGAGAAATAGATATAAAGGGAATGAAGGAGGAATTGATACAAACAAAAAGATAAAAATAGAAAGAAAAGTGAGCAAGAAAAGCTGTGGAGGGAGAGAGGGAAGGGGAGAAAGAGAATGAGTGAAAGAGAGGGATGAAGAAAGATCAAGAGGGAGAGGAAGAGAGTGAGAGCGACTGAGGGAGAGAATGTGTGAAAATGAGAGGTTAGAGAGAAAAATAAAGTTGAAGGAGGAAAGTGAGTGAGAGTAGGGAGAGAGTGTGGTGGATATATGTAGTGAAAGAGTGAAATGAGAGAGAGAGAGAGAGAGAGAGAGCAAAAAAATAGAGATAAGGAGAGAGAAGGAAAAAAGAATGAGAACATAGAGGGATCGATTAAGAGTGAGCGTTATAGAGATGAAGAGTGCGATTGAAGAGAAAGTGAGTGATAGAGAGAGTAAGATAAAGAGAAAGGGAGTGTGTGTGTGTGTGATTGAGTGTAATGGAAAAGAGAGTAATCAAAGTGAGTAAATGAATGGTTGGAATAAAGAGTGAAAAATAGAGAGGGAGGGAGTGAGAGAGATTGAAGAGAGGGAGTGATAGAGGTAGTGAGAGTTAGAAAAGTAGAGAGTGATGAAAGTGAAAAGGAATATAGAGCAAGAAATAGTGTGCGGGAGCAAAAAAGGGAGGGATAATAGAAGAATGAGTGAGAGATAACAGAGGGGTGAGAATAAGGAGGGGAGGGAGGGAGACTGATTGAACGAGAGGGAAGGATGAGTGACAAGCGGTATGGGATAGACGGGGAGGAGTGAGAAGAGAGAGAAGAGAGACTAATAGAGGACATAATAAGAGTGATCACGAGAGAGCGAATAGAGAGTTAGAAAGAGAGGGAGAGGTAGTAAAGTGAGTGAAATTGAGAGAGAGACTGGGAGCGAGAAAGATGGAAACGAGCAATAGATGAAAAGAGAGAGAAAGTAAAGTGAGGGAAGAGAGAAAAAACGAGAACGGAAGCAACAGAGAAAGAGGAAAGGAAGATAAAAAGTGAGTGAGTGAGAGAAAATTTAATGGGGATACTAAGAGATATTTTCAGAGAGGGAAAGAATATATATATATATATATATATATATACACATACATACATATAGCTTATGAGATAAGTCTCGAGAGGAAGAGAGAGAGTGGGAGGGAGAGTGAGGAGAGAGTATGGGAGAGGGAGTGAGAGAGAGATATGAGAAAGAGAAGTGGAGAGCGATGAAAAAAAAAGCAAGAAGGAAATGTAGAGCAAGGGATGAGACAAAAGGGAGTAAGGAAGGGAAATAAAGAGATTGAGAGAGAGAAAAGGCAAGTGAAAGTTATGATGTTGAAAGAAAAAGAGGGAGGACCTCATGAAGAGTAATCCGAGAGAGAGAAAAGGCAAGTGAAAGTTATGATGTTGAAAGAAAAAGAGGGAGGACCTCATGAAGAGTAATGGGGATTGAGAGAAAAAGAGAGAATTTAAGAAAGAGAGATAGTGTGTTGTAGAGAGAGGAAGAGAGGGAAAGGGGGTGGGAGAGGGAGAAAGAAATAAAGCTAAAAACAATGAAAAATCAATGAAAGTGCGAGAGTAAAGAAGAAATAAAAGGGATATGAGAAAATAAGAAAGCGGGAGAGAAGTGACAAATGAAGAGCAAGAGCTGGTGAGCTAGTGTGAGAGGCATATATAAATAAAGTTGGAGAGAGTGAGAAGAAGAGTAAGGTAAAGAGAGTGAGATATACGGAGAGAAAAGAAAGAGGAAGCAAGGGAGTGAAAGAGGCAGTAAGAGAGAGGAAGAATGTGTGAGAGAAGGTGAGGAATAATGAGAGAGAGAAGAGGTAGAGAGTGAAAGACAGAGAGAGCTGAGGGAGGGCTTGAAAGAGAGAGAAGTAGAGAGTGTAGGGATAGAAGGAGAGAAAGAGCAATAGACTAAGAAATAGAGATATAATAGTGAGTGAGAGAGAGAGCATGTGTGGTAAGAGAAAGAAATAGAGAGAAGAGGGATCAATAGAGTGAGAGAGTGTTAAAGAAATAGGTTGCTCGTAGATAAGCTAGAGAGTGAGCAACAAGGTAGAGAGAGGAGGAGAAAAAGAGGAGATGTAAAGGAAGAGAGGGAGAGGGACAAAGTGAGAGAGGAAGAAAAAGTATGAGCGAGAAAGAGATATAGGTTACCATGACTGAAAGAGAGGGAAAGGGGAGAGAGAGAAGGGAGGGTGGTAGGATGGCCAAAGTGAAATAGTGAGAGAAGAGGGAGTGATAGTACGGGGAGTAAGTGAGAGAAAGATAATAATTGTGAGAAAGAGAGAAGAAGTGATTGACCTAAGTTGAAGAGAGGGTGGGAGCGACGAACGGAGAGAGAGAGTGAGAGAGAAATTTGAGAGAAGAGAGTGAGAGAAAGAGGGACATGGAGATAGAAAGGTAGAGTGAAAGGCATATAGTGCGAGGGGAGAGAGACAAATAAAAGTGGGTGAGAAAGAGGGAATACAAGTGAGTGAAATTTAATAGTGCCTCTGAAATAAATCAGAGTACAGAGGCCAACAAAATACAACTTAAGAGAGACAACAAGTGAGAGAGGGAGTGAGACAAATTTAAGTGAGAGAGAGTGATGGAGGGAGAGAGCTAGAGAGAGAAATATAGAGAAGTGAGTGGGGGATGATAGAGCAAGAGGAAGTGAGTGAGAGGGAGAGAGTCAGGGTGAAGATGAGAATAAATGTGAGAGAAAGAGCGTGAGAGATAGATGGAAAGGTTGAGAGGAAGTGCGTGGGAGGGATAGAAGGAGAGAGTAGCTTGTGCGTGTGAGAGTTGGGGAAGGAGAGAGATAGCAAAAGAGAGTAGGGGATAGAGGAAAAGAGAGTGAGAGAAGACAGAGAGAGAAGTGATGATAAGGACAGTAAGAAATGAGTGAGAGATAGTGTGATAATTGAGAGGGAGTGTGAGGGAGGGAGGGTGAGAGAGAATGAGAGATATAGGGAGAGAAAGAGTATTTAAAGAGTGAAAAGAGAGGGATAGTGAGAGGGCAAAAGAGAGCAACTGAGAGATAGTGAGAGGGCAAAGGAGAGAAAGACAGGGAGTGAAGATAGGGATTGAAAAGAGAGCGAGCGAGAGAGGGAGGCAGAAATAAAGAAAATATATTCAGGGAAAATAAAGCAAAACATAGTGAGTGAGAGGCAGAGAGAGATATAGAGTGAGATATGAAAAGAATGGAAGGGTGGGAAGGGGAGAGAGAGACACTGATGAAAGAGGGAGAGAGGGAGGGAGGAAGAGAGTGATAGATGGTTGGAGAGAAAGAGTGAGTAAAGTGATAAGAGAGTGATGAAAGAGAGCAATATAGAGTGTGTGTGAGAGAGAAAGAGAGAGAAATAGAGAAAGAAATAGTGATAAAGCATAAACAGAGAAAAGTATGAGAGAGGGCAAGAGTGAGAATGAGAGAGGCCGACGAAAGGAGTTAGAGGAATAAAAGAGAGTGGAAATGAGAGAGGAAGAGAGAGTGAAGGAAGAAATAGAGATAGAGTGAGAGACATGGAGAGATTGGTAATGAATGATGCTTAATGGGAGAGAGAGGGGGTAAACTGGTAAGGAGTGAGACGAACAGAGGGAGAGAGGTATAGAGGGGGAGAGTGCGTGAGAAAGAGAAATAAGAGTGAGAAAGGGAGAGAGAGGAAGGTAGTGAAAGAAACAAGAAAGTTGGGGAGAGAGGGAGAGAAGATTGAGAGGAGAGCAAGGAGAGAGAGCAATAAAAGAGAGAGTAAAAGAGAGAGTGCACATGGAGTGAGAAAGAGAGATGGAATGAGGGAGTAAGAGTGAGAGTGAAACCAAAGGAGAGGAAGAGAAGCTAGAAAGGGTGAGAGTGTGAGAGAAAAATAGAGGGAAGAGAGAGTAAGGGAACAATGAGTGAGAGAGAGGGAAAGAGCGAGCGTGAGAGAGAGGGAATAAGAGAGAGGGAGATAAGGAATGTAGGAGAAAGAGAGGGATGAAGGGAGTGAAAGTGGGAGGGAGAGCGAGAGAGACTTAGTGAGGGATAAAGAGAGCATCAAAAAGAACAGAACAAAGAGTAAGAGAGAGATAAAAAGAGGTGGAATAGAGAGTGAGAGAGAGGAAGAGAGTGAGTGAGAGGAAGAGAGTGAGTGAGAAATAGAGATAACATGAGGCAATGAGAGGATTTAAAGAGAGTGAGCAGGAAAGAGAAAGGAAGAGAGAGTGAAAAGAGAGACTAACGGAAGATTGAGTAAGATTGAGTGAGGGTTATGAAGTGAGGGAAAACAAGAGAATATAGAGGGAGGGAGGGAGGGAGGGAGAGAAGGATAAAGTTAAGGAAAGGTGGGAGGTAGAGAAGTGAGAAAATGAGATATGGAGGGATGGAAACAAGAGAGAGAGGAAAAGAGCATAAGATAATAGAAAAGAGAAAATTAATAGAAAAGAGAAAAAAGAGAGCAACAAGGTAGAGTGTGAAAGACGATAAGATAGAAAAAGGGAATAGAGAGTGAGAGAGCATAATAAAGATGGAGTGAGGGAGGGAGATGAAAAAGTGAGAGAAAAGCAAAATGGTAATAGAGAGTGATATAGAGAGCAAGAAATTGAGCTAATGAGGTTGAGAAGGAGACAAAATAAGAGCGATTGAGGGAGTGTATGAGATGGAGAGAGAAGAGTGAGATACACAAGAGAAACCTAGAGAGGGCACAAATGTGGCATTGGGAATGATAGAGGAGAGAGTGAGAGAGTTAAGGAGTACAGTAGTGAATGAGTAAAGGAGATTAAGAGAGAAAGAGGAAAAGAGAGTGAGGGAGAGAAGAGGATATAAAGAAGGGAAAGAGAGAGCGGGACAAGAGAAAAAAGATACTAGGAGGATGGGAAGGGAGAGAGAGTGGGAGCAAGAGCTGGAGGAAGAGAAAAGAGAGATTGAGAGTGAGGGAGGGATCAAGAGAGATATATTGATAGAGAGGAAGAGGGTGAGAGCAAGAGTAAGGAAAGGAAAGTGCGATAAAGAGAAGATAGAAAGAGGGAGGGAGGGAGAGAGCAGAGAAGTGTGAGAAAATATGAGAAAAAATGAGTAAAAAGTGAGAGGGATTAGGAGAGCGAGAGAGAGGGTGTGCGTGAGTGTGAGAGAGTGAAAGAGATTTAAAGAGAGAGGGAGAGAGTGTATGACGTGTGAGATGGAAAGAGAAGAGTAAGCTACAAAATGTACACCCAGAGAGAGCAAGATTGAGGGACTGAGAAAGATGGAGGGAGAGAGTAAGACTGATAAAGAGAAAAGTGTGAGAGGGAGAAGGAGATCTAGAGAAAGATAAAAATAAACTCTTCCTTTCTCTCTCCATCCATCTTTGCCTCTCTCCCACTTTATAATCCTCACTCACTCTCACACACTCTCTTTTCCTTCCTCAATCTCTCTCTCTCTCTCTTCTCCTTCCCCTCTATCTTTCTCTCTCTCTTTTCCTCCCCATCATTTTCTATTCCCCACTCCCTCTCTATTTCATTCATTTTATTTTCCTCACACTCTCTACCTCTTTCACCCTTTTTCTTCCTCACTCCTTGTTCTTCTTTCATTATCTTCTTTCATTCTTTCTTCTCTTTCTATTTCTCTCACTCTCTCTACCTCTATCACTCCCTCTCTTCAATATCTCTCACTCCATCCCTCTCTCTATTTTTCAGTCTCCCTCACTCCCATCCTCTCTTCTATAACCTCTTTTTAATTACACTCACTCACACATAAACACTCCCTCTTCGCTCTCTCTCTCAAACCCACTCTCATTGTCTCTCTTGCTCCTCTTTTGCTCTCCTTCCTTACTCTTTTTTCTTTCTCTCTTTCTTGCTCCCTCTCTCTATTTTATTTCATTCTAACTTTTACTCCCACCCTCTCTCTCTTTGTAACTTTCTATTCTCTTATGCTCTTTCTTTTCTTGATAAATCTTCTCTCTCTCTCACTCTCCCTTCCTCTATCCTCTTCAATCTTGCTCTTTCTCACTCCTTCCCTCTCTCTCTCACTTGTTCCCCTCTCTCTCACAAATGGTATCTTTTTCTCTCCATCTATCCCTCTCAAGGACTTCCCCTCAACCTTTATATCTCTCTCTCATTCATTCTCCTTTAACCCTCCATCTCTCCCTCTCATTCAGTCCCTCTTTATCTATCTTCCTCTACTCTATTCTCTCTCTATTTCTCTCTCTCTCCCTCCATCACTACCTCTCGTATCTCTCTCACTCCCTCTCTCTTTCTCACTCATTGTTGTCTGTCTTTTACTTTGTATTCTATTGGTCTCTCTTCTCAGTCTTTTTCACAGCCACTATGCCCACAAATATTTTCTCTTGCTCCCTCTCTTTCTCTCTTTCACTCATTCTCACTTCCACTTTCGTTCCTCAAAATCTCTTCCCACTCCCTATCTTTCTCCTTCTCTGTATTAAATTTTACTCACTCTTACTCCCTCTTTTCTCACCCTCTTTTCTCTATCTCTGTCTCTCTCTCTTACTCTCTCCCCCTCACTCTTCCTATCTATATTCATCTCTCTCTTTATCTCACTCTCTTCTCTCTCAATTTCTCTCTCCTTTCTGTCCTTCTATCGCTCTATCCCTCTCTTCAACTTAGCTCACTCCCCTCCCTTCTTCTATATTTTTCACTCTTTATTATCTCTCTCACCTACTCTATGTACTGCTACTCATCTTCTCTCACTATTTCTCTTAGTCCATCCTCCCACTCTCTCTCCTCTATCCTCCTCTTTCCCTCCCTCCCTCACACTTTCCTCTTTCTCCTTATATTGCACTTTTTCCTCTCTCTCTCCTTTTCCTCGCTCCCTTTACATCTCCTCTCTCACTCTTTATCATCCATTCTTTTGTTCTCCCTCTCTATCCCCATTTCACTCACTCTCTCTTGCTCTATCTTCCAGCACTCACAATCTCTCCCTCACACTCTCTCCCTCTCTTGTTCCCTCTCTCTCTTCAATATTTCTCACAACATCCTTCTATCTCTCCATTTCTTTCTTTTCACCACTCAAGCTCTCTCTCAGACACTCTTCTATCTCTTTCTCTATTTCTCTCTATTTCTCCCTCTCTATTTCTCTCTGTATCTTCATTCTCTCTCTTTATCTCACTCTCTCTTGATCTCCCTCACTTCCTCTTGTATTTCCTCATTCCCACTCTTTCTCTCACCCTTTCTCTTTCTCTATCCAACATTGTCTGTCTCCATCTCTATTGCTTCAATCCCTCACACTATCTTTTTCTCTCCCTCCCTTCCCTCCTCCCTTGCTTTGTTCCTCCCTCCCTCTCCTTCCTTATCTCCCTCTCTTTTACTCTCTCTCTTGCCATTCTTCTATTCTCTCTATCTCTTTAACTCTTACTCACTCTCTTGCCCATCATCACTCGGTCTCTCGTATCTCTTTATTTCCATTTCACTTTATATAATTTTCTCTCTAATGATCTCTCTTTAATCCATCGCACTCCCTCTCTCATCTCTTTTACTTAATCTCTCCCCTCTCTCTCTCTCTCTCACACACCCTCTATTCTATCTCTCTTTATCTCTCTATCTGTCTCACTCTCTCTTCTATCTCTCTCTTCTGACACAGTTTATCCCTCACCACCTCTCTTTTGCTCCCTACATCCCTCTTGTTCTCCACTCTCCTTATCTCGCTCAATCTTTCCCTCTCTCATGCTCTCTCTTACCTCAGCCTTTCTTTATTTCTCTCTTATACCCTTACCCTTTTCGTCTCCCTCTTTGATTTCAAGATCATTCTTTCTCCCTCCCACTTTTTTTCTCGGTCCATGTTTTCTCTCTCTCATTTACTCTCTATTATGTTGCTCTCTCTTCTCTCTTTCCTTTCTATCTTGATCCCCCTCTCTATTGCTTCCTTACCTCACTTCCTCTCTCATCCTCTCTTGCTCTCTTTCTCTCAATGCAAACTCTTTCCCTCTCTCCCTCCGACTCACTTCCTCTTCATTCCCCTCTACTTCAATCTTAATTTCTACCCCCTCACTCCCTCTCACTTGCTCTCTTTTAATATCTTCCCTCACTCTCTTCTTTCATGCTCCCTTTACCTCTCACTTTCTCACTCTTTCCCTCTCTCGCTCTTTTTGTAGTGTTTTATCATTTTTCTTTCTCTATTACTCTCTATTACACAGACACTCTCTTGCTCTCTCTTTTTATCAATCATCCTTTTCTCTTTACCCATTTTTCCATCCAACCAACCCCCACTCTCTTCCTCTTTCATTGCTTCATTCTCTCTCTATCTCCCTCTCATCCTCACACTCTCTGCATATCTCCCTCAACATCTTCCTCTCTTTACCTCTCACTCACTATATTTTGCTCAATCTTCTCTGAGTCCCTCTTCTTTCTCTCTTCCTCCCTCCCACTCTCATTCAACCCCTTTCTATCTATTCCTTTCTAATTCGCTCTTTAATTCCTATCTTTACTCATTATTTTGTTCTATCTCTCACTCTCTATTTCACCTCTCTTGATTTTGTTCTTGCTCTCCTTTTCCCCCATTCTATCTATCTCTTGATCTTTCTTCTATCACCCTCTCTTCTCTCTCTTTACTTACTCTATCTCTACCACTATCTCATCCTCTCTCTGTCTCCCTCCCTCACATACTCACTCTCAGTTTCTCTCACATATTGCTGTCTGCCCTTATGCATCTCATTGTTTCTAATTTTTTCTCATCGATCTTTCTTTGATTCTTGATCCCTCCCTTTTTCAATCTCCACTTCCCTCTCTTTCTCGCTCTCTCCCAATCTTACTCCTCTCTCTCACTCCTATTGCACTCACACATGTCTCCCTCTCCCTCTCTCTCATTTTCTCTATC
The DNA here is from genome assembly GCA_022702705.1 of Papilionanthe hookeriana x Papilionanthe teres. Lineage (NCBI taxonomy): Eukaryota > Viridiplantae > Streptophyta > Magnoliopsida > Asparagales > Orchidaceae > Papilionanthe > Papilionanthe hookeriana x Papilionanthe teres. Next base: position 695,022 of record CM040422.1, on the reverse strand, counting down.
TCTCTCTCTCACTCCCTCTCTCTTACTCTCTTCTCCACTTTCTCTTTTCTCTACTTCTCTCTCGCTCTTTTTCTCCCATTCTCTCGCTCTCGCTCTCATCCTTTCTTCTTAATTGTCTTCCTCTCGCATCCCTCCCTCCCACTCAGACTATGTCAATCTTTCTCCATCTCCATCTCCTTCTATTTTTCCTTCTCACTCGTTCTCTTAATCTCCCTCCCTATCTCAATCTTGCTCATTATCTTTTGCTCTCACTTCCTCTCTCGCTTCATAACTCTCTTATATATTTCTTTCTCTATATCCCTCTTTCACTCCCTCTCTCTGTTAGTCTCTCTAACTGTCTCTATCTATCTTCCCCTTTTTCACTCTAGCCCTCTATCTCTCTCTTTCTTGCTCTCTCCTCTTCTCAATATGTCTCACTCTCTATTATGTTCTCTTACTCTCGAGCTCTCTCTTACTCTTTGTTCTCTCTCTTTACTCACTCATTGTCACCCTATATCCATCACTCTAATGCTTTCCCTTCATCTCATTCTCACTTCCTCCATCCCTTTCTCTTAACCTCTTATCTTCTCTTACTTTCTCTCTATTAATTGCTTTAGCTCTCTTTCTTGCTCTTCCCCACTCCCTTTTCTACACCATTTATTATTACTATTTTTTATTTCTCCTCTTTATGTTGGTCTTATCTCCCTCCCTCCTCTCTTACACTCTCTTTCCCTTTCCACTCTCATAATATCTTCTTTTTTCTCTCTTGTTCCTTTCTCTTATTCCCTCTCTTATATCCTCTTCTCTCCATAATTCTCTTTTCCTCTTTCTCTTTAGATCTCTTTCATTCTCTCACTCTTGTTCTTTCTATCACACTCTTTCCCCCTCTATCTTTCTCACCCTCATTGTTGCCCTCTCTAGGTCTCCCTTATGTAGCTCCCTTCTCTCTCCATCTCACTCACTCTCCCTCGAGCTCTCGCACACACTCATACACTGTATCACACTTTCTCATTCTCTCAATTTCTCTCCCACTTACGATAAGCTCAATTTCTAGATCTCTATCTCACTCTCCCTTACCATCTTTCTCTTTCTCTTGCACTCGTTCCCACTCCATTGTTGCATGTTTCTCCCTTCACTCTATATCCTCATCTTTATTATTTGCTCTGCCTTGCCCTCTCTTTGTTGCACTCTATTTTTTTTCATGGTCTCTTGTTCTCTAGCTTTTCTCGTTCATCTCAATCTCTCTCCCCCTCCATGCCTCACTCTCTCTCCCTCTCTATTACTTCCATCCCTCCCACTATCTCTTTTTCTCTCTTCTCTTCCTCGCTCCATTCCTCCATTACTTCCTCCCTCCCTTCCTCTCCTTCCCCATCTTCCTCTATCACCCTCTCAATCCCCCTCTCTCTTATTCTCTTTCTCTCACCATTCTTGTATTCTCCCTATCACTTTACCTCTCACTCGCTCTCTCTTACTCAATCTCCTCATCTCGCCCTATTTTCTTTTCACTCTTTATCGCTTTCTCTCTACTGTTCTCTCTTTAATCCATCTCAATCCCTCTTTCTTTCTCTTATTCTCACTCACTCCACCCCTCTCTATCTCACACCGTCTATTCCATCTCTCTTTATCTCTCTATCTCTCTCTCATTCTCTCTTCTATCTCTCTCTCTCTTAACAGTTTTATCCCTCACTACCTCTCATTCACTCCCCCTCTTTCTTTCACTCCTGACATCCCACTCTTTTTCCACTCTCCTTATCTCTCTCTTACTTCCAATCTCGCTCACTCACTCTCTCCTTCTCCCAAGCTCTCTCTTCCTTGGTCTTTCTTTATTTCTCTCTGACACTCTCCCTTTCTCGCTCTGATTTCTCTCACTTCCATTTTACTGTTACTCTTACTCCCTCCTTTCAATCACTTTCTCGCTCCATGTTCACTCTCTCTCACTTAATCTCTATTCCGCTGCTCTCTCTTTTGTCTCTATTTTCAATATGTATCCCCCTCTCTCCTCTCTATTGTTTTTGTGCCTCACTTCCTCTCTCATCCTCTCTCACTCTCTCTCTCACACACACTCTCTCCCTCTCCCTCTCTCACTTCCTTTTCATCCCCCCTTTTCAATCTCATATTCTACTTCCTCTCTCCAACTCGCTCACTCTCTTCCCTTACTCTCTCTTCATTCATACTCCCTCAACCTCACTCACTTTCACTCTCTTCAATCTCTAATACCCCTTCTTTCTATCTCTCACTTTCTCACTCTCTCCCTCTTTCACTCTTTTCTCTATGCTTCAGTTTCTCTATTACTCTCTATCACACACACACACTCACTCTCTCACTCTTTTCTCTAATTTTTATTCTTCTCCCTTCTATGGGAGAGAAATAAAGATAAGGATCAAAGAGCTGCAAGGGAGAGAGGGTTAGGCAGAAATAGAGACAAAAGAGATCAAGGAAGATGGAGAAAATGATAGTGAGTGAGAGGTGGAAAGAGGGAGATATTAAGGGAGATAAGGCAAGGGAGGGAGGGAGAGAGGGAATTGAGAGAAAGACTGAATTACTAAAAGAGCGAGAGAGGGAGGAAGGAAGAGACGAGAGATGGTCGGAGAGAAAGAGTGTGTAAAGTGATACGAGAGTGATGAAAAAGAGCAGTAAAGAGTGTTTACGAGAGAGAAACAGAAAGCAATGTTGAAATAAAAAGTGATAAAGAATAAATTGAGAAAAGAGTGAGTGAAGGTGAGAGTGAGGAAGATATAGAGAGACATAGATGGAGGGCATCAGTTGGATGGAAGAGAGTGACAGATAGAGGAAGAGAAAGTGAAGGAAGATATATATATATATATATATATATATATATATATATATATATATATATATATATATATATAGTGGGTAGAGAATGATATTTAGTGGGACGGAGAGGGGGATGAATTTGAAAAGAGTGAGGGAGAGAGGGGGAGAGTGTGTATGAGAGAGAATGAAGAGAGAGAGAAGGAGAGGGGGAGGGATGGAGGGAGAGAAGGAGGCAAGAGATTATGGGAGAGAGGGGGAGAGAATGAGTGAGGGGTAAAAAGTGAGGGAGAACGGGAGAACATAGAGTGAGGGAGGGAGCAAGAAAGAGAGGGATAAAGGTAAGGGAGAGAGGTAGAGAAGTGAGAAAATGAGAGGGGTCGAAGCAAGAGAGAGATATGAGAGAGAGTGGGGAATAGAGCGAGAGAAAGTAAAAGAAAAGAGAGAAGAGATAAAAAAAAAGTAAAGTGTAAAAGAGAGTATAAGATATAAAATAGAATAGAGAGTGACAAAGAGAGAGTGACAGAGAAGGGGATGGAGAGAGAAGACAAAAATATTAAGTGAGGGAGGGAGAGGACAGAGTGAGAGAAATAACAAAATGGTAATAGAGAGTGAGATAGAGAGAATGAAAACATGGAGCTAAAGAAGGTGAGAGGGAGTGAGATTAAGGGAGAGTGAGAGAGTGTATGAGTGTGGGAGATGAAAGAGAAGAGTGAGCAACCCAAGAGAGATAGAGGGAGAGAGTGAGGTGTGAGTAGATGGAGAGAGGGAGGGAGAGAGGGAGGGAGAGAGAGAGAAGTGTGAGAGAATGTGAGAAACAATGAGAAAGAAGAGAGACGGATTGGGAGAGATAAAAGTTGGAGAGCGAGAGAGAGTGCGTATGAGTGTCAGAGAGGGAGAGAGATTGAGAGAGGGAGAGAGTGTATTAGTGTGCGAGATGGAGAGAGAAGAGTGAGATACATAAGGGAGACAAAAAGAGCATAAGATTGAGGGAGTGAGAAATATAGAGGGACAGAGTGAGATCGATAAAGTGAGCAAGTGTAAGAGAGTGAAAGAGATCTAGAGAGAAAGTGGAAAGAATGTGTGAGAGAGAAGAGGATAAATGGGATGGAAGTAGAGAGGGGACAAGAGAGAAGAAATATATAAAAAGGGTGGGAAGGGATAAAGATGTAGAGGAGGGAGGGGGAGGGAGAGGAGAGAGAGATAATGAATGAGAGAATGAAGCAGAGTGGGGAGGAAGCAAGACAAATATTTTGATGGAGAGGGATAGAATGAGAACATATGTAAAAGAGATTGAGAGTAAGTGTGATTGAGAAAGGAAGGGAGAAAGGGAGGGAGAGAGGGAGGGAGGGAACTGTGAGAGAAAGTTTTAAATAATGAGAGTGAGAAGAGAGAAGGATTGAGAGAGATAAAAGTTGGATAGCGAGAGATAGAGTGTGTATGAGTGATGTGGGACATAAAGATTGAGCAAAGAGAGAAGAGTCAGTGACAAAAGAGAGAGCATGAGAGAGAAAAAGCAAGAGAGCAAGAAATAAAGATAGAAAAGAGAGTTAGAGAGGGTAGAGAGAGAAAGAGAGAGTAGAGAGAGGGAGTTACAAAGATTAAAGAGTGAATGATTGAAACAGAGAGTGAAAGATAATGTGAGACAAATAGAGAGTCAAGAGAGTGAGAAAAAAATTAAGGGGGAGTTGAGAGAGAGAGCAAAGGAGATGAGTGAGAGAGAGATCGAGGGAGAGATTAAGAGAGAGAGCAAAGGAGATGCAGCAGTAGAGGGAGAGAGTGAGAGAGTATGTGAAAGAGAAAGGGGAGAGAGAAAGAGGGAGAAACAAAGAGGGAAGGAGGAATGTGAGAGAGGAAGACAAAGAGAGTGGGGGATATCTGGAGAGAAAGGGTGAAATGAAAGAAAGTGAAAAGAGAAATCAAAGCGAGCTTAGAAGGGAGAGAAAAAATAGAGAATGAGAAAGAGAGAGGGACAAATTAAGAGTAACAGTAATATAGAGATGAAGAATGGGACTGAGAGAGAAATAGCAAGAGAGGAAGCGAGAGGAAGAGAGAGTGTGTGTGTGAGTGAGAGTATAGAGAAGAGAGTAATAGAAGATAGAGCAAGAAAGATTGAGAATAAATAAATAAAAATTGAGAGAGGGAGGGAGTGAGAGAGATTGAAAAGAGAGGGAGTGATGGAGGAATATAGAGAGAGAAATAAAGAGAGAACAGAGTGTGAAGGAAGATTGAGCAAGAGAGAGAGTTACAAAGATTAAAGAGTGAATGATTGAGATAGAGAGTGAAAGATAATGTGAGAGACAAATAGAGAGAGTAAAGAGAGTGAGAAAAAAATTGAGTAAGGGAGAGTTGAGAGAGAGAGCAAAGGATATGAGTGAGAGAGAGATCGAGGGAGAGATAGAGAGAGAGAGCAAGGGAGATGCAGCAGTAGAGGGAGAGAGTGAGAGAGTATGTGAAAGAGAATGGGGGAGAGAGAAAGAAGGAGTCATAAAGAGGGAAGGAGGAATGTGAGAGAGGAAGTCAAAGAGAGTGGGGGATATCTGGAGAGAAAGGGTGAAGTGAAAGAAAGTGAAAAGAGAAATCAAAGCGAGCTTAGAAGGGAGAGAAAAAATAGAGAATGACAAAGAGAGAGGGACAAATTAAGAGTAAGAGTGATATAGAGATGAAGAGTGGGACTGAGAGAGAAATAACAAGAGAGGAAGCGAGAGGAAGAGAGAGAGTGTGTGAGTGAGAGGAATAGAGAAGAGAGTAATAGAAGATAGAGCAAGAAAGATTGAGAATAAATGGATAAAAATTGAGGGAGGGAGGGAGGAGAGAAATTGAATAGAGAGGGAGCGAGAGAGGAGTAGAGAGAGAGAAATAAAGAGAGAACAGAGTGTGAAGGAAGATTCAACAAGAGAGTGAGCTAGAGGAAATGAGGAGAGAGAATAAAAGGAGTGAGAGAGAGAGGGAGAGATGGAGTGAGCAAGTGAGAGAGGGAGATGGAGGTGTTGAAAGGGAAAGGGAGAGGGATGGAAGGCGGGAGAATGACTAAGAGGGAGGGAAATAGAGGGAGGGATGCAAGAGAGAGTTTGTGTGAGTGATAGAGAAGGGGATATAATTAGAAGAGAGAGGGAATTGGTAGCAATAGGAGAGATGGTAAGAGAGAGTAAGAGAGAAAATGAGAAAGAGAGGGAGAGGGTAAGAGTGAGTGGGTAATAGAGAAATTGAGAGAGAAGAGAGATAAGGGAAGAGAGAACAAGAGGAAAATGAAGAGTAAGAGAGAATGAGGGGAGAGATATAATAAGTTAGAGAGAGGGAGAGTGATTATGAGAGAAGGAGAGAATACAAATAAAGAGATACTGTAAGATAGAGTAGGTGAGAAAGAGAGAAGAAGAGAGTAGATGAGAGAGAAATAAAAGCAAGAGAAAGTAGAGAGTGGGAGGAAAAAAAACAAGGAACTGGAGAGCAAGGGAAGAGACAGTAATATAAGGCAAGAAACCAAGCTAAAAGATTAAGAGAGAAAAGTGAGCGATTGTATGAGGTTGAATGAAAGGGTGGGAGAGGTGGGAGGATGTGCTGGAGAGTGTGAGTGGATAAAGAGAGAAAGAAGAGAAAGAGTGAGAGAGAGGGAGATAGAGCGACATGATAGAGACTTATTAAGAAAATGAAAGAGAGAGTAAGAGAGAGAGAGTAAGAGAGAGAGAGTAAAAAAAAACAATAAAGTTAAAAAGAAAGAGAGGGGGAGAGTGACAGCTAAAAATGATACGTAGAGAAAAAGTGAATGAGAGAGAGATATAGGAGAAGATATGAGAGGGAGGGAGGGAGGAGGAAGGAATGCTAGAATGAGAGAAAGAAAGAGAAAGAGAAAGATAGTAGATGAGGAGGAAGGAAGGGAGTGTGAAAGATAAAGGGAAAGAAATGATAAAGAGAGAGGAAGAGAGGAAGAGGGAAGGAGAAAGAGAGATGGAGGGATATGTAAGAGAAGGTGTATGATGGTTTTATAGAGAAAAAGAGGAGAAAAAAGAGGGAGATGGAGGAAAAGATGAGGGAGAGAGAGACCAAGCACATCTATGAGAAATAAGTAGGAAGAGGAGGGATGAAGAGAGGATAGAGAGGGAACAAAGAGAATAGGAGGGGGAGGGAGAATGATGTTGAGTGATAGAGGGAGAGAGAGGAAGGGAGAGAGTGTGATATAGAGAGTGAGCGAGGAGAGGGAGAAAGAGTGAGAAGGAGAAAGAGAGAGAAGAGAGAGTATTTGTGTGTGTGTCTGAACAGGAGGGATGGAAGTCAGAGAGAGGGGGAGAGAGGCTAGAGACTGAGAGGGGGAGAGGGTATAGATAGATGTTGACCTCATTTTTGATGAGGTCTTCTCTTCTCTCTTTAGTACTTAGGATCTAGCCTTAGGTTTTTCCTTTGACAATCTTAGAGGACAAGAGATGGAACCTACCCTTTTAGAAACTCAACCACTTCTTAACTCCCTGCAAACCCCACAAGCTTGATTGTAAACCCCTAATCACCTAGAGGGTTGAGATCAAATGTGGAGGTTTAAAGGATGAGTTCCCATAGTGACTCTTTGGCCTTAAGATCACCCCTGGTGGCCCTGGTCCGGTGAGGGTTCACCTGCACACATTACACTTTCACACACATTTAAAATCCTAAAACTATTCATGCCTAGCTTGACTTCCTGACTCATGTAGATAATTCATATGGATGGACCTTAACCCCTAGGCCCTCGGCAAGAGGGTTAGGAACAACATAGTGAATGCCTCAAATGAGTCCTCTCATAGCTCCTATGGGCTTAATATGGCTTCATGGCTCAACCAAAATGATTCTATTTCACTCACACTTGCTCAATTTTCATTTTTCCAAAATTTCAATTTTTGACACCCGGGGCCCCGGACCCACCAAACATACTAAAAGCCCTTGAAACTACCCAAAACGACCAAAATTTCCAAATCACCCAAAACTTTTCCAAAATTAACCTTGAAAATTTCCCCACCAATCAAATTGATCATTTACAACCAAAAATACCAACATTTCCAAAAATACCCCCAATACCCTCCAAATTACCAAAATGCCCCTCTTGACCCAAAAATCCAAAAATTCCAAAAATTCCCAGAAAATTCCAAAAAATCCCAAATATTCCAAATTTAATTTTGTTCAACTACACCATAAGCCAATTTTTCCAATTTACCCCACTTTTATGAAAACCCCCAATTTAGCCCATTATAAACCGAAGTGAACTTAATATCAAACCAAATCACCCCAATTGACCTCAATTGTGGTCCAATTCAATTCCAAACTTTAAAACAACATCCCCAATATCAATTTAGACCTAATCCAAGTCCAATTTGATTGAAATTTGAGCCCAAATTCATTTTTAAGCTTAAAGCCCAATTTTAACCCATAACCCAAACTTAGCCCAAACCAACCCAATTCAACTCCAATTGACCCCAAACCTTTTCTAAACCTTCCCTAACATGTCCATAAACAAAACACTAACATAATTTGCCCAAAATTTGTACCCAAACCCCACTCAAATTCAACCCAAACCCAAAATCCCCAATTTAGCCTAAACCCAAGCTTAACCCTAACTTAGCCCAAATCCCAAAATTGAACCCCAACCAAAGTTGAAAACTCTTTATAACACACCTATAAACATTTCTCAACATTAATTTTTCATCAAAACCAACTTTAGCCCAACCTTAGCCCAAGCTAACCCAATTTGACCCATTTTTGTCCCCTTACCAAAGAGACCCAAGTTCAACCCAATCCAACCCCAAGCCTTACCACATTGACTTAAAATAACTCATGAAATATTCAACACTCATTGGTCCCAACCACTACAAGGCTCCTCATCCTAAAAACCCCATTTTAAAATTTAAAAGTCCATTTCCCAAGCTACTTTAAAAGCCCATACAAAACAAACCCAAAAGCCCAAAATCTACCTTAAAGCTCACATTACAATCTCATCTCATCCTCAATTAATATCACTCCCTAAGTGCTAAATCCATCATGAAAATAAAACCAAAATGGTATTATGCCAAATCCCATCAAATAACCCTAAAATTTTCAAAATTTCATAAACCCTTTTCCATGAAAGTTGACTTGACTTTTCCCAAGCCAAATGGAGCCATGAAGCCATGTATGAGCCACATGGGAGCTATGAAAGCCTTGGACACCTCACTATACCCAAAGTGGCAAGAAGAGGGGACCCTTTAATGATTCTCTTAAGAGTGATTAACCACTCCCATGATTCCCCTAAACCATGCTTAAGCTTAATTATACTTGGATGGTGACTTCTCCCCACTAATTAAGCTGAGCCAAATAGCTTTCTCTTCAGCCCAAGCAGGCCATGGGGAGGAGAACCTAGCCCAAAACCATGGGTTGACCCAAACCAAGCCAAAATCACCCTTTTCCCATTCCATTTCAATTCACCACCTTTACACATAGCAACCATCAATTGAACTCAGAGGAATCAAGCTCTGACCTCACTGACCCTGACGGTGACCCATGCCTGGCCGGCCAGCCACCACAGCCCCCGAAAACTGCCATGGCCGAGAGCACCATGAGAGTCCAACATTGAAATTCTCCCTTGCTAACTTGTCTCAACCCAAATAGACAGCATAGCTATTCTTCTCCTCCCCTGAGCAGCTGATCCCAGCCTCCAATTTCCACTGGGAAGCCCTCCAGCCATGCCTATATAAACACCACCCCCTCTCGGTCAAATGAGGAGTTGCACCAAACCATACAGAAATTCTGCCAAAATTGTTCCAGATCATCCTCCGCATTTAGAGCAATTGATCCCCAGTGATAATTTGCCCTAATCCCCATCCACGAGCTCAATTTCTCGACCAAAATTCCACCAAAACCGTGACGCTTTCCAATTCTCCACCAAACATAAATTAAACTCACCCACACCTGCATATGATCAAGAGAAGAAGTTCCCCAGTAAAAGCCCCCTCTCCAGGCTACCCATTTGTTCTAGCCTCCAACGGTTGAAATTGGGTCTGGTGGAAATCAGGTCTAGGCAATTCCCTAGGGCCAGAGACTTCATCCGGAGCTTACTTGGACTCAATCGAAGGTGACACAACTCTCAGATCGAGGCCACACTTCTCTGAGCAAAGGTATGAGCTCTCTCTTCTTCTCGAGCTTCTGAACATTCTCTATTTTGATTGGGTTATTTTCATGCCACATAAACCGTAGGGATATGTTCGTCTCTTCAAGACAAATCCATAGAGTATAAGAACTCAAAAGATCATTGAGAATCGAGAGAGATATTAGGGTTTGAGTGTGGACGGTCACGGGTGCACACCAGTCATAGACGATGACCAGGAGCCGTTGGATCGCGTGTGTATCGAGCGGACGGTCGAGATCAAGCTGGACAGCGTAATGGTACGTGAACTGCGGGCCCCTCGAGAGATGAGTCAGATGGTGGCGACAAATCACAGCGTGCCGCGTGGCCTTTCGGAGCTGCCGAGGATTGTGTGGCGCCGCGTGGATAAGTAGGAAAATAGGGTATTTTTCTATTTATTTAATTATCAGAACTTCAAAAAATTCATAACTTTATGTAGAAAAATCACAAAAATAAAATAAAAATACCCCCTTGCTCAGTGAACAGAGGAGAATAATGTGCAAAAGAAATCAAGTCATTTCATCAAGTATTTTATTTTTAATGATTTATTTACTCTCTGTGGTATTTTAATTCTCTATTTGCATAGACAATTCACCATGACATGAGACCATAGGGCTTTTAAAGCCTCTGATCTAGGGAACATTCCCTGAATTTTCTAATATCAAAGGCCATTCCTATGAGATGTTATTGATTTTCAAATTGCATGTTACTATTTTGAGTATTTTATTTTCAATAATTAGCATGTTGTGAAATAAATTCTTGGAAAATTTGGTGATGTTTCTTATGACTAGAGAAACCTAGGAAAAATAGGTTTTGAGTTAATTCACATGGAACAACCCTAATTGCCCTAAACACCCAAAATTGAACTTTAATTAATTAGGGTTAATTACACATCAAATTAACTTGAAAAAAATTCTCTACTGATCTTTAGGATCAGAGGAACATCACATAAAAATTTAAAATCAATTAGAAATGTTTAACCCCTCTGAATGGATTAATTAAGTCACACAACCAAAATTAAACTTTAAAAATTCATAACTCACAAAATACTTTTCAAAAATTCATAAAAATGGTTTTGGGGCGTCTCTGACATCAGAGGAACTTAGGAAAATTAAAATTATAATTTTCTAAAAAAGTTGATTTTTTATCATTATTTTAATATTTTTAATAATTAAAAAATAATAAAAATCACAAAAACATTAAAATTCATAAAAAATGTCACATTTTAACTCCTAATTACTTAGGAACAAACCAAATATTATTCCTAAGTCTCTAGGGTAAGATATTGAATTTTAAAGGCTTAAAATAATTTTTGAATTAAAAAAATGATTTTTTTTAACATTTTCACTAAAATAATTCTAATAAATCAAAGAAAAATCAAAAAAATATAAAATTTGGTTCTCTGATTTTCCTGAGGTCAGAGAGATTTCTAAAAAATATAAAATCCACTTTTCAACTTTTATTTCTTTTTTAAATTAATTAATACTCCAAAACTCAAAATAATTCTAATAAATAAAATATAATTCAAAAAATCACCAAAATTGGTCCAAGTGGTCCTCTGGTCATTAGGGACATACCATAATTTTCTTAAGGATAGGAACATTTCATTGGCCATGTTATTGAATTTTCCTTGAAAACCCCTATTTTCCATTAGAAATAATTACATAAATAAATTAAATACAGAAAAATCACATTTTCTCCTCTAATGTCTTAATTGACATGTGAGTGTGGTTACATAAAAATTTCAAGTTCATTTGAGCTTAGTTTAGTGAGCTATAGAATTATTAAGCTTGAAGGGCAAACGGGTAATTAAAAAATTTCAACCCTTAATTAAAATTTTAGGATTAATCAAAAAAGGGAGGGTAAAATATTTGATCCTAAACTGATTTTGGATGATTGAAATTTAAATAATTGAAGGGTAGAAACCTACTAACCATTTCAAATATAATTAAAATAAACTTTAATTAATTAATTAATTAAAATTTTGGAAGAGTAAAGGAAATTTGAATTATTAAAAATAGGGATATTATTAAGAAGATATTTATTCTTTAATTTAAAAATCCCTAAATTAATCACTGCAATAATATTTAATTTCCAATTTAAATGGTAACCCAATTTAAAATTTAAAGTGCTAAAAGACTTAACTATTAAAATAAATTAAATTTAAACTAAATTAAATTAAAATCTAAATTTAGTTAACAACTTAACAATTAAATTAAATCATATTTAATATATTAAGATAAAATTAAAATTAAATCAAAATAAATTAATTCAAATTAAGTTGAATTAAAATTAAATTAAAATTAAATTAAATCAAATTAAATTAAAATTCAAATTAAATTAAATTAAACTAAATTAAATTAAATTAAATCAAATTAAATTAAATTAAATTAAATTAAATTAAACTAAAATTAAATTAAAATTAAATTGAATTAAAATCATTTAACAACACACCTAAATGAAATCATTAAGAGTTAAACCAAACACTTAAAGTAAACTTAAAACATTAAGGACTTGAACACTATTCCAAACGTAAACTTTTTTTAAGTCAAAATTAAAATTAAATCATTAAGTTTAAATCATTAAAATACTTAATAAGTTGATTTGCCCTTTTAAAGCTCTTATTATTATAACTCTTAAATGAAGTATCAAGTTAAGTGTTACTTCACTTATAGAATATTCAAATGTCCTAATTCACTGAGCAAGGGAACAAAACTTAAACCCCTGGATGATTAATTCACCTGTGCAACTAAATTTACTTGGACTCAAAACAATCCCAGAAATATTGAAAAGATGTTTAGGACTCGCCCTAAGCACTTCCTCAATATGACGGGATGTTTTAGAAGAATAATTGAATATTTTTATTCTTTGATGAAGAAAATCATCCTTAAATCAAACCAAGAACCTAGACGTCATAGGAGATGACTAGCTATAGGATTAGGAATTTGGTAGACAATCAAAACCCTTTCCCTTAGCTTTACCTAGGTATGTCTGTTGAAATATTTAAATGCCTTAATATGTGTTTTAAGTGTAGCTTGGGATGACGGGAAGACCCTCCAGGTACGCTTTTATTTTGTTGCAATTTACTTACATGTACTGTTCGTTACTTTTCTTGCATGATAAATAAAACTGTTGTATGAAAACCAAGACCTTTAGGATAGTCCCTAAACTGAAACCGAAACTAAATTAAAAGTCATTGCAAGATAAAATTCACCGCCACAACATTCAAAATATAAAACAACTCAAAATTTAATAACAAACAGAACAACAAAACTACAATTATAACTAAATTAAAACGTCTCGTTGAATGAGCGGCAATACCTCGGATGATGTAACCCACGTGTTGCTAACGAGATTTCTCACGATCTAAATGAAAGTGTGGAACTCATTCAGTTGAGTTTAGGAAATTCATCTAGACTAAGTGAATTCAATGAAAATAACGGTGCCGGGATGACGGAACCGTGGGATCTTAATCGGTTCTGTTTAAACAAATTTAAAATTTGTATTAATTAAAATATTAAAAACACTTGGATTTTAAGATTCTCTCTAAACCAAAACACTTCTCTCATCTCCTAATTTATGACTTCTAAAACTAAACCTCTGCAACAACAAGGAGCTCGGAGCACAGTGGGCAGCTCGGCCATCGTCATCAGCAAAACGTGAGTCTACTTCAGCAAGACTTTCTTAGAATTAAATAACAAAGCCATAGCACTTCGAGGTAGTTTGCCTAGTGCAACATAAATCCTCAACTCTTCATTAGGCATTTTCATAATCATATTATGCAAATTAAGCCCTAACCGGTCTTAGGACTCCGAGGTAGTCGTTTGGTACGACATAAACCCTCACATCTTCGAGGCTATTTGCATGACTACGTCATGCAAATATAAGTCCTAATTAATTAAAATTGGCAAGATTGAAACATTAAATAAACTCCCAAATCGAAACCAAACAATATGATAGTTTGAGAAGTTGTCAAGATTCTTCTTAGATCCTCAGCTTCTCCTACTTTTCTTCCTTTGAACTCCTGAAATTAAATGTTCCAAATTTGATCCATCCCTATAAAATTTCCAAAATTCAATCCTTTGATACCTTAAACTTTGAAATTCTTGAGAGCAAAACCACTGATCATTATCGAGAGTTTTCTTAAATGATTCCCGTCATTTAAGATGTAATTAACTATGGGGCTCGCCCTTATAGGGAACTTTAAGAACCCAGGTAATATAAACCCTGCTTAATTCATTTATATTAAGTAGGGGAACTTGTCGGCTTATAAAGTTGGTTCGCAGACCAAACGGATGTCACAAATCTCCTAGTTTATTTAATCGAGCCCCATCATCAAGCAGTGTGTCTATTCTTCGGGATAGATACACGGTTTGTGATGTGGTGCTCGTTTATATAAACTATTTGGGATGTGAGATCGGTTTGATTTAATATCTTAAAATTTTCAAATTTAAAATTTTTTTCAAAACCAAATACTACTTTCTAAATTTTATATATATTTAAATTAAATTTAAAATCTAAAATTCGCCGACAATTTCTGTTAGGCGACCCCTTTTCAAAATACAACACACAACCTAAAAAATATGCTGACAACTTCTGGCGACTCCGCTGGGGACTAGTTCCTCTCTCCATTTTGATTAGATGGTTTTGCTTTCATAAATCGGTGGTGAGTCTGTATCCCTAATGGACCAAAACTACCATTCTTAAGTTGGAATACCCTGTTCATTTCTGTCTTGAACGAGTATAACCAACTCCTCTCGGATTTAGGAGCCACTGTTTAGACACCCCTAAACGGAGAGGTTCCGAGATCCTTTTACCTCTTTTCTGAGGTGGGGTGGACCCCCAATAAATGTTAGTTTAGGAGCGGTCCTTCGAGTCGAGAAGTCTTGCATAAGACTTTCTCTTCCTTTCCAATTCTAAATCGGGCCCTTTTACCTTTTCTATAACCTTTTTCCTTTAATCGTTTTGTTTCTAACAAACGAACCTCCTAATAAACCATCTCTTTTAAAGTCACAAATACACTAAGATAAATGAAAATGTGGTCGGACTCTTTTTGTCCTAAAACTATGTGACAAAAGGAAGCATAATTCGGAACTAATACTCGGAATCTGCCCTGCAGAAAATGACTGCCCCAAAGCTAATCTTCTCCTTCACCAATGGAATGGACTTCACCGTTTACAAGGATGAATTGCCCGACAATGGGATCATCCTTTTCGGACAAGGATTTGGCAACACAGATGTCAAATTCGCTGACGTCACTCTCTTCACACTAATGGACAACGTGTCAGAAACTGAAGAGTCCGTGATTGAGTTCAACCTGAAGTCGGCTCAAGAATTCCCTCCCCTACAAAGGGTTCCAGCTGAGAGGAGTACTACTGTTTGTAGGAGGACTGTTGTCTCTACCCCCACCAGTCTAGTCATCTCTGCATTTACCCCGACTTCTGCAAAACTGAAGGGGAAGGAAATCCAAGTTTGTGATCAGCCTGTCACCATGGAGGGTACAGATTTTGCTACAATACCATCTGTTTTTGAGATTAGGTCAAGTTCAAGAATTGCCCCCTTAACTCGGACCTAAAGGAGAAATAGAAGCAGAAAGATCGCCAAGAAAACCAGAGCTACTGAAGTTAATTTTCTAGAGGAAATTCCTGAGAAAAGAGAAGAACTGCCTGAGTATATACCTCTGTTGGAAGGGAGCAGGTTTCACCCTCTCTCTGCCGCATCAGATGAAGAGGATGTTCGTAGGATCGCCACCGCATTACCCCGACCTGCGTACTACAAAAATTACAAGAGGAAAAGGGATAATACTATGCCATTGGCTCGGCTGCAAGCTGTTATAGAAAGATTGACAAAGAAAGAAAGATGCCCTGTATCAGAAATCTTAAGAAGGATAGGACGGGCGCCAGCTAAATCCCACCTCGGACCACAAATAGAACCTGTTGCTGCCACAGAGAAACCAAAGAAGAAGATAAAAGCCAGTCCACCCGTTGTTGTATTGGGTCTACAGATTAGGGAGGATACCACCTTCCAAAGATATAGCCGACAGACCCTCCGGTCCTAGGCTTTCGATTGCAAGAAGGATGGTATGGCGACCTACTACTGGCGCGTTAAGACCAAAACAAAGCCCTGAGAAGAAAAGTCTCATCAGGAGACTCGAATCAGAAGAAAGTGCTACTGCTATAAAGGGGACTCCCGGAAAGGAAGTTCAACAACCATCACGAGACAACTGCGAGACCGTGTGAAAAGGGCCACTGGAGGATGCCATGGATAAGTTAAGGACCGACATCCGACGGTTAGCAAAAGAAAGAGAAGAAGAACTAGGAGATGAAGTTGACTCATCAGAGTTCATGGATGAGGAGTATGCTGAGATCAACATGGTTGAAACACGAGCATCATCAGCTTCGCAAGGTGCTCCAGCAGCTGCAGAAAGAGATGAACCAGAAGTGTTGAGAGCACAGCTTCGGGAGAGAGATGACACAATTTCCCAAATGGCAAAGAGGATGGAAGAGATGGCTACTGCCTTAGCCACTCTCCAGAGTCAGGTACAACCTCAAAAAGAGACACCCCCAGAAATTATCCATATTGCAGATGGAGGAAAAGAAATCACATCCATCAAAGGAGACGAACAACCGAAGAAAGATCCTGCACAAAGCATGATTCCAGAAAAGGACATTAAAAACATGGTAGAACAGCAGGTGCGAGAAGCCTTAGCACAATCCAAGAGTGGAGCATCTATTCAGACGGGTAGACCTTACCCCGAAGAGTTCGATGCAGTCCAATACCCGAAAGGCTTCGTACCACCTCTGTTTAAGAATTTTAATGGAACAGGAAACCCTCAACAACATGTCGCACATTTTCGTGCTAGTTGCTGCAAATGCCGGTGGGAGCGACGCTTTACTCTTCCGCCAGTTCATGAGCAGTTTGTCAGGGATCGCCTTTGACTAGTACGCAAATTGTCGAACGGCTCAGTGAAGACTTTTTTTGAACTGGAGAATCTCTTCGTTAAACGATTTGCTGGGGCTCAGCACCACATCACTATCGACGATCTAGTGGTGGAGCAACAAAAGCCGAATGAGACTTTAGTGGATTACATACTTCGGTGGAGAAACTTAAGCATGAAGTGTGAGCCACAACTTCAAGAAAAACATGCAGTCGGCATCCTACTTAAAAGTATCCATGGCCCGATAGCACTTCTCCTTAAAGGGTTTACAATCAAGACTTTCGAGAAGTTGCTTAGCAAGGCCGGGAGCTTGCAAGAAGAGGCAAAGAAGTTAAGTTTCGTAGACAAGACTGATAATCAGAAGCCTGTGAAAACATTCAAAAAGAAATTCAGAATCGTCACGGTAGTAGATAAGGGCAAACAGCCGGTTCAGATACAGTCAGAGCGGCCGCAGCCTAGTTATTAATCACCACAACAGACTTATAAGCAACCTGAGCAAGGCTATCAGCAACCTCGTCTGAGCTATCAGTCTCCTCAGCATTATAAACAACCGCCTCGTTCATCGCGTACCTTAGGAGAACTTCTAAATAAAGAATATCCATTCAAAACGGAAGCAGTAGCAAAGATGTTCCGCAGCTTAATGAAGTCACCGAATTATCAGCTGCCAAAGCCCAAGAAGCCGGAAGAAGTCAATAAGAAAGATCGTCCGAACTATTACCCTTACCACCAGATGCTCGGACATAAGATAGAGGATTGCATCACTTTCAAGAGTTAGCTTGATGACAATCTCTGAAAAGGGAACATAACGATCCCAAAGGAATACATGAAGGAACACCATAAGGGAGGTTCCGTCAATGTTATTTCAACGAATCTTATTGTTCTTATAGACCCTTACGCGACTGATGATGGATGGAGTACCGTCTGGACGAAGTCATTAAAGAAAATTTTGGATCACATCCAAACCGCTTCGGTACACGCTTCAGCTCAAAGTTTGAAACTGTCGAGCCGGCACTATCACTTGCAATTGAAGAACCGCCCCAGAAGGAGGAGAAGATAATGGAAGAAAAGAAGATTGAGGCTCCGAAGGGTAGACTAGGGGCTGCTTATCCTAGGATGGTTGTTTCCGATTCGAGGGAGAAATCTCTGAACTCCTGACACTGTATGATTATCTGCTCGCCCCGGCGGGATCTTATAATGATAAGGGTTATGGAGTTGGCTACGTTTTGACTGTTTCTAGTGATTACGTAACTAGCGACAACCAGCTTAATCCGAATCTCGATTCCAATACAAATAATGATTCTCAAATCATACACAACCTCGATGACCATGACGAAGAAGGTGTTCACAAAAGAGGTTACCAAAGCTCAATAAGCAACTAGTCCATTTGTGAATTCCGAGGGGCTCCGATCACGATAGAATTAGAACCATCAGACACCGAAGCAACTTCAGAAGAGCCAGTTGTTCCAATTCAAGAGGATACACCGGCAGATTCAACACCAAATTCAGAAGAGATAACTGAAGTAAATTTAAGAAGCGGAAAAATTCTACCCCTGAGAATGGGTCCAAAGGATAAAGGAAAGCGTGTGGTTGCTCGAGAAGAGCCAACTCCGCGGAGGAATTGCCCATTCGGGAAGAAACTGAGGAACATGGTAATAAAGTGGACTATAATGTGCTAGCCCATCTTAGGAAGCTACCAGCCAAACTAAGCATATACGACGCTCTGATCCTGTCAAAGCAGATGAGGGAAGCTCTGATCAAGGCTTTACTTGATCCAGAGACCTGTTTAGCTCAAATGGCTGGTAATTCCTTCGACGATGTTTGCTCGTTAAGAGAACAGCGAGGTGTTACCTTCACAGACAATGATCTATTACTGGGAACAGCAGATCACAACCGACCGTTATACATTTCAGTCTCTATTGGAAGGTTTATGCTCTCCAGAGTGTTGGTTGATCCGGGAGCATCAATCAACATAATGAATCTTCGGATGCTAGCATACTTGGAAATTGATGCTTGCGAGCTTGAAGCAGACAAGATGCTATTAAGAGGTTTCAATAAAAAAGGAGAAAGAGCTCTTGGATCGATAACACTACTAATGAAGACCGGTGATTTAGCAAAGAAAACCGCAAAATTCCACATAATTGATTCTGAGACATCGTTCAACGCTCTACTGGGTCGACCGTGGATCCATAAAAACTGGATGGTACCGTTGTCTCTGCATCAGTGCATAAAGTATTACGAAGGAGGGGAACAGTGTATCAAAGGTGACTTGCAACCATTCTCCATACACGAGATTGGAATTCATGAAGATGCGGCCTACTACGCACCCCGAAGAAAACAATCTTTTCCAGAAATACAATACCAAATGAAGCAAAAGAAATCTGAGGTGATGAAGAGCCTGAAGTTCTAGTTCAACAGTTACTCCCCACTCCCTTACGGCGAGATGGTGAAAATTTCTCCAGAACTCGCACCCGAGGTCGAAGCCGGGGACGAGGACGTGGAAGAAATGTTGGAACAGTTGGACAGAAGAAATTGGTCATCGATGTTGATTGGGAGAACACTTCCGAAGAAGGAGAAGAAATCAAGAAAGAAGTAGTGACAATAAGTCAAAAGAAACCCAGTTCATGATCTCTCTCGAAGATGAAATGAATGAAGAATACAAATCAATGTACGAGAAGATTAACCATCATGTACATACTATGACCCTGACCCCGATCCATTCTAATAAGATCGAGGGTATGGTGGTCAAGGAAGTGCATGGTGATGGTACTAAGCCAATCAAGTTTTACCGTGGTGCTTCTTCTTCCAATAATGAAAAAGATGTACAATTTGAAGATGTTACTTCTTCCAAATTAATGGAATTACCTTTTGAGTGGTACTCTCCCTGTGTTCAAAATTTACATCAACGTGGTGTCTTACCTTGACAATGAACAAAAGGCCGATCACAACACTTTGAAAAATTATGGAATAATGTCGGTCGGCCTCCCAATTCAAAACATGGTCTCGAATTCGGCTCAGTAGGATTAGTTGACGATACGGGATTTTGCTTGGTTGTCACTTGCGAACCTAATGAAGACTGCTTGGAAGCTTCAGGAGATCTCGAAGATCTACCAATCGGAGACGCTCCACCAGAATTCAAAGAAGAAATCAAATCTACAATAGACGAGTTAACGAAAGTTAACTTAGGTACTAGAGAAGAGCCCAGGCCTACCTTTGTTAGCTCCTTACTCAATAAAGAAGATTCCAAGGTAATAATCAAGCTACTAATGGAATTCACGGATTGTTTTCCTTGGAGTTACGATGAAATGCCAGGATTAGCTCCAGATGTCACAGTTCACAATTTAGGAGTAGATCCTACTTCTGTTCCAGTCAGACAAGCTCCCAGAAGAATGCGTTTAGAAATTGAGCAACAAGTAATAGCCGAAGTTAAGAAGCTAATAGACGCTAAATTTGTCCGTGAAGAACAATACCCTACTTGGTTTGCCAATGTGGTACCAGTCAGAAAAAAGAATGGTCAGATCAGAATCTGCGTAGACTTCAGAAATTTAAATAAAGCATGTCCAAAAGACGAATTTCCACTACCAATCCCAGAACAAATGATCGACATTGCTTCAACACATGAAATATTTTCATTCATGGATGGATCATCAGGATACAACCAGATAAAGATGGCACTAGAAGATGAAAAACTCACGGCATTCAGAACGCCGATCGGAGTGTATTGCTACACAGTAATGCCATTCGGACTAAAGAACGCAGGAGCAACATACCAAAGAGCGATGACGAAGATTTTGATGATCTCATTCACAACCAAGTTGAGTGCTACGTGGATGATGTGGTCATCAAAAGCAAACTGAAGGAAAATCACCTGTATGATTTGAGAATTTTTTTCGAACGACTAAGACAATACAACCTTAAGATGAATCCCTTAAAATGCGCCTTCGGCGTCACCTCCGAGAAATTCTTAGGATTTGTTGTCCGACATCGCGGGATTGAAATTGATCTAAAAAAGATTAAAGCTATCTTAGAACTGCCACCTCCTAAAACCTTGAAACAGCTACGATCCTTTCAAGTAAAGTTGGCATATCTTCGACGCTTTATATCTAATTTGTCAGGAAGGTGTCAGCCTTTTTCGGCTTTGGTTAAGAAGGATGCCAAGTTTACTTGGGACTCCAAATGTCAACATGCCTTCTATGACATCAAACAATACTTAATGACACCTCCTATCTTAGCAGCCCCAGTCTCAGGTAGACCGTTAATACTTTATACCGCGGCTTTAGACGACTCCCTTGGAGCCCTGCTAGCCCAGGTCATTGATGAGGGAAAAGAAAATGCTCTTTACTACTTAAGCCGTCGTCTAATTCCGACGGAAGTAAAGTATCCTCCTATTGAGAAGCACTGCTTGGCCCTGATCTTCGCCACACAGAAGCTCCGGCATTACATGCTTCCTCATAAGGTCAACCTTATTTAGAGAGTTAATCTGTTGTAACACTTGATGACCCGACCGACGCTTTCTGGCAGACTTGCCAGGTGGTCGACGATACTATTGCAATTCGACATAACTTTCGTTCCTCTTTGAACCGTAAAGGGATGAGTCCTAGCTGTCTTCCTTGCAGCACACCCTTTACAGGCAGATTCGCCTCTCGACGACGATTTGCCTGATGAGCAAATAATAAGCCTAGAAGACCCTGTTGATCGACGTTGGGAACTATACTTCGATGGAGCATCCTCATCACAGAAGAACAAAGAATTGCAAACGATAGTGCCCGGTAAGGCAGGAATCAGACTAATCTTTATAACACAGGAGCGGGGGATGTTAAAAAACTCCTACCACTTAACAGAGCCGTGTACAAACAACGAGGCAGAATACAAAGCCCTCATAACAGGACTAGAATTAACCATTCAAATGGGAATAACGGACGTCAACATCTACGAATTTTCTCAGTTGATCATTCAACAGGTCGTCGGACGATACAAAATTTTAAAGCCAAGACTCGAGCAGTACTTTCAGTATGCGATGAAACTGTTTGAACATATTCCGAATGTAACGATCTACAAGATCCCCAGAAAAGAAAATGCTCTCGCGGATGTGCTAGCTCGCCTTACAAAAGAATTTGCTTGCTTACAAGATGAGTCAGTTGAAGTGTCAGTTCAAGGACGACAGGTCCTATCACAGCTCGACATGGATAAAATACACAAATCAGAAAAAGCAGAAGAAATAATTGCAGCAGTGACAGAAAATACAGAAGATTGGTGACAACCATTAATAGACTACCTGCGAACAGGAAGCCTGCCCGACGATAAGTCGATAGCCCATCAATTCAAGAAAAGAACTCTGTCTTATGCATTAATAAACAATACATTATACAAAAGGTCTTTTGATCAGATGTGGCTAAGATGCCTGAGCGGGTCCAAGGCTCGTGAAATCATTAAAGAAGTACATTCAGGACTTTGTGGCGCTCATCAGTCGGGTCCAAAAATGAAAATGAAAATTAAAAGACTAGGGTACTACTGGCCCTCAATGATGACCGACTGTATGAAGATCGCCAAGAGCTGTCACCAATGCCAAGTGCATGGAGTGGTTCTACATCAACCTCTAAATGTGCTATATCCGATAATTGTGTCGTGGGCATTTGAGTGTTGGGGCACAGATATAGTGGGTCCGATAGAACCGCCTTC
The DNA here is from genome assembly GCA_022702705.1 of Papilionanthe hookeriana x Papilionanthe teres. Lineage (NCBI taxonomy): Eukaryota > Viridiplantae > Streptophyta > Magnoliopsida > Asparagales > Orchidaceae > Papilionanthe > Papilionanthe hookeriana x Papilionanthe teres. The sequence goes on along the minus strand of CM040422.1, from coordinate 672,541 downwards.
TTCAAGAGGACATCGCTTCATCCTTGCAGCTACAGACTACTTTTCTAAATGGGCAGAAGCTATACCACTCAGGGAAGTAAAGGCACACCACGTGTTACAGTTTTTCAAGAATCAAGTTGTTTACCTTTTCGGAGTACAGCGCAAAATCATTTCAGATAATGGGTCCGCATTCAGAAGCACAAAAATCAACAATTTTGTCAGAAGACATGGAATCGATTGGCGATGCTCAACAAACTCCTACCCAAGAGCAAACGGCTTGGCCGAGGCTTTTAATAAAACTCTCATCCAAATTCTAAAGAATAATTTGGATGACAACAAGAGAAATTGGCACGAGAAATTGTTAGAAGAGTTATGGCCTACAGGACAACTTTCAGGACTCCTACTCAGTCTACACCTTACACTTTAGTGTACGGGTCCGAAGCAGTTTTACCTTTGGAGGTTCAGCTTCCATCACTTAGAATTGCAGTTGCAAATAATATTACTACAGAAGAAAATGCCAGATTACGAATGGAAGAACTGGAAAGCTTGGAAGGGAAAAGACTTGCAGTGCAGCAAAATTTGGAACTGTACCAAGCTAAGATGATCCAGGCCAATGATAAACTGGTCCGCTCAAGAACTTTCAAAGTTGGCGACTTCGTTCTTGTCCTCAAGAGACCTATTCTTGCACACCGTAAGATAGGAGGTAAATTTGAACCGACTTGGGAAGGGCCGTTTGTGGTCGAGACAGTCTACTCAGGAGGCTCCTACCAACTTGTGAATTGCAAAGGAGAACGACAAATGCTTCCAAACAACGGACGATATTTGAAGAATTATTACGCAACCTGATGTTTCGAAGGAATGAATTCTCATCCCTAGAAACACGGGTGAAGTAACCACTTGTGACTGGGTTCGAACCCAAAAAAATGGACAACAAAAAAAAATCATTAACAAAAAAATATGTGCTAAAAATAAAATATGTGAAATCATAATAATAAAGTTTTACCCTTCCGTTCAAATCAAATCTTGTTCCTGATCTTTCCTCATCTTTTCCTACTTTCCTTAAAAATTAAAATAAGTGGATAAGAATCTTCAGTGATAAATATTTTCTTAATGTTCTTGTTCTTAGTACAGCCCCTGATCCTTTCCCTGTCTTTTTCGCAAGGAAATGTAGAACGGGCGGTTGGTCATAAACTTTAGAAATGGCGTGAGTCTCGCACTCAATGAAAAGAGGGTGAAGAATGGAGCAGTGATAGAAATTGATTCTGACTTCACACCAGCCAGCCTACAGTACGAAGAAAATGATTGGGTCCCGATTGACCGGGAAGAGCTTCACGACCGGACAGAGTGATGAAGATGGGTGGCCCAAGCCACCAATCCAGCAATAAGAAAAGAAAGACAAACATCGAGGGAAGCAAGAAAATCAAGTCTGTAGTTACCACGGCAGAGGGCAAGCTCGTCAGTGTCGCGCCCGCAGAAATTCAAGGGGTAAGAAGAGCTACTCACTGCTACCCAAAGAAGGAATAAGAATCACCGTATCCGCAAGATGTTAACTAAACTAGCAGCAGATCAACACGAGGAAATAGCCGCTTTTGCCGGTGCACACATTTCAAAGATACCAGTTCATCAGGAGCCAGAAAGAAGAAAGTTAACGCCAAGAAAATAAAAAAAAATCAAAGAAGTGCCAAGAAGAACAAAAATAGAGTCGGTGCCTCGACGCCGGACAGAGATACCAGATCTGAAGAACCTTGTTGCAGAAGCAACCCCGGAGGATGTCCCGACAGAGACAATCCCCGAGGAGCCAAGGTATGCAAGAGAACGTGACGGGATTGAGCTATACATCCCACAGTATGTTACTAGGCCTCGTCACTTGCAGATCATCCCAGAATATGAATTAGAAAGAATGCAAAATGTTGAGAAGAAGACTTTCGAATACTTTGAAAGGATTAAAGGCAAGAGAATCAACATTTTGGAAGGCCTCAAGTTACACACAGATGTATTCTCAGAACATGAGCAACAACAAATTGTGGATTGCATCTTAGAACTTCAAAAGATGGGTCGAGCAGGCCGTCTGAGGGAAAAGACTTATTCAGAACCCCGGAGATGGATGCTAGGGAAAGGAAGAGTCATAATACGGTGCGGATGTTTCTATAACTTCGCAGAGGACAGAAAAGGAAATCCACCAGGGATACTCCGTCTCAGTGAGGTGGATCCAATGTCGAGGATAATTAAAAGAATGATGAAAAGAATGATAACGTGGAGGGTACTGCCAGCAGACTGCATACCTAACGGTTGCATCATCAACATTTACCAGAAGGGCGACTGCATACCTCCACACATAGACCACCACGACTTTGTCAGACCTTTTTGCACAGTTTCGTTCGTCAACCAATGCAATATCATGTTCGAATCTAACCTTATAGCAGGCCCGGGTAAGTTCCGAGGGCCGGTGGAGATACCACTTCCGGTAGGTTCCGTCATGATATTAAAATGAAATGGAGCAGACATCGCAAAACATTATATACCGGGAGTTCCAGTGGAGCGGATCTCAGTTACTTTTAGAAGAATGGATGACAGAAAGGCCCCTTACCACTTCCAGCCAGATCCAGAATTGGAGAGTCTCCGGCCCTACGAGCTGTGAGTTACATGGGAAATAGCACACCTCCAATACACATCCATGAGGCATTCCTGCCAAGGGTGGTTTTGGAAGGTGATGTTATTACCCATGTTTCTTACTATGCAGACATGGATTTTTGACAGACGCTTTTGGATGGATCAACAAGAAGTTTACATAGTTCGTTTTGGATTTACATGGATTGTACGAGACATTAAATTTCTGAGGAAAATGTCATCATGACTAGATTAAGTTGTATGATGTACTTTCAGTAAGTTGGAATGAAAATGACTACATCATATTTTGCCTTCACCTCTTTTTGTGCAAATTAACTGGGAAACACCATTAGAGTTAAATGAACTTTGAACGAAGAACAAAAGAGAAAAGAAAATAAATGAGAACTTTCCTTAAAAATCTAAATAGTAAAATGAACTTCAAATTCACATGAACACTAAATAAACAACAAAAAAAGGGATCGTTAAAGGACAAACACAACGAATCTAAATCTCAAATTGAATTCCAGTCTAAATCCATCTTTTCAAATCCTCCAATTCTTCTTCAAATCAAGATCTACTTCAGACCTCCTTTGAAACCTTCTCTCGGGATGGTTTCAGAACCACAAAAAATTTTCTATTTGGTTCTGATGGCATGGATTCATACCCTTCGCCAAATAATCAAACTTTGATTGATTCTCGTGGGATATGGAACACTTTCATATCTCATTTCAATCTCCCGCTAAATCCAAATCTCCACAATACATTTCAATTCAAAATTTCCGAGACTGGTACCTACATTCCAGTTCTCATTTCGAGATCGATACCTACATTTCAATTCTCATCTGAATTGATACCTACATTTCAATTCAAAATTTTTGAGACTGGTACCTACATTCCAGTTCTCATTTCGAGATCGATACCTACATTTCGATTCTCATCTGAATTGATACCTACATTTCAATTCAAAATTTCTTAGACTGGTACCTACATTCCAGTTCTCATTTCGAGATCGATACCTACATTTCGATTCTCATCTGAATTGATACCTACATTTCAATTCAAAATTTCGAGATCGGTACCTACATTCCAGTTCTCATTTCGAGATCAATACCTACATTTCGATTCTCATGTGAATTGATACCTACATTTCAATTCAAAATTTCCGAGACTGGTACCTACATTCCAGCTCTCATTTCAAGATCGATACCTACATTTTGATTCTCTTACAAATTGATACCTACATTTCAATTCAAAATTTCCGAGACTGGTACCTAAATTCTAGTTCTCATTTCGAGATCTATACCTACATTTCGATTCTCATCTGAATTGATACCTACATTTCAATTCAAAATTTCCAAGATTGGAACCTACATTCCCGTTCTCATTTTGAGATAGATACCTACATTTCGATTTTCATCTGAATTAATACCTACATTTCAATTCAAAATTTCCGAGACTGGTACCTACATTCCAGTTCTCATTTCGAAATCGATACCTAAATTTCGATTCTCTTTCGAATTGAAATCTAAATTTCAATTCCAAACTTGTGAGATTGGCACCTAAATTCCAGTTCTCTTTCGAGATCAGTACCTAAATTCTGATTCTCATCCTTTTTAATCGACACTTAAACTCTGATTCTCACTCTGAGGCTGGTACTTAAATTCCAGTTTTCCTTGCAATCCCGAGGTTGAAACTCGGGTTTCAATTCTCATTTCAAATCCAAATTTCCTCAAACTAATTTTAAATCAAACTTCAATCTAAATTGGAACTCCAAATCAAAAATCTAAACCCACACATCAAAACTTGAACATAAAATGAAACGAAATCTAAATCAAAATTCCCCAGATCTGGTGGTTTGGAATTCACCTCCTTTTCCTTTCCCCAGCGAGAGTTCAAGAACCTCCAGTCTTGGAGATATACTTGATACTACCCAGCAGAAATTTTTCTACTCTGTCCTAAGTTTGTCACTTGGACATCTGTGTTGGTTTTGTTGATCTCTTCGGTCAACACCAATACGCGCGGTGTGCTTGGTTAGCACACCACACCTATTGGGGGTCCATTTGTTGACCTCATTTTTGATGAGGTCTTGTCTTCTCTCTTTAGTACTTAGGATCTAGCCTTAGGCTTTTCCTTTGACTATCTTAGAGGACTAGAGATGGAACCTACAGCTTTAGAAACTCAACCACTATTTAACTCCCTGCAAACCCCACAAGCTTGATTGTAAACCCCTAATCACCTAAAGGGTTGAGATCAAATGTGGAGGTTTAAAGGATGAGTTCCCTATAGGACTCTTTGGCCTTAGGATCACCCTGGGTGGCCTGGTCTGGTGAGGGTTCACCTGTACACATTACAATTTCATACACATTCCAAATCCTAAAACTATTCATGCCTAGCTTGACTTCCTGACTCATGTAGATAATTCATATGGATGGATCTTAACCCCTAGGCCCTTGGCTAAGAGGGTTAGGAACAACATAGTGAATGCCTCAAATGAGTCCTCATGGCTCCTATGGGCTTAATATCGCTTCATGGCTCAACCAAAATGATTCCATTTCACTCACACTTGCTCAATTTTCATTTTTCCAAAATTTCAATTTTTGACTCCCGGGGCCCCGGACCAACCAAACCTACTAAAAGCCCTTGAAACTACCCAAAACCACTAAAATTTCCAAATAACCCAAAACTTTTCCCAAATTAACTTTAAACATTTCCCCACCAATCAAATTGATCATTTACAGCCAAAAATACTAAAATTTCCAAAAATACCCCCTAATACCCTCCAAATTACCAAAATGCCCCTCTTGACCCAAAAATCCAAAAACTCCAAAAATTCCCAGAAAATTCCAGAAAATCCCAAATATTCCCAATTTATTTTTCTTCATCTACACATTGGAAAATTTTTCCAATTTACCCCACTTTTACCAAAACCCCCAATTTAGCCCATTTTAAACCTAAGTGAACCCAATGTCAAACCAAATCACCCCAATTGACCTTAATTTTGGTCCAATTCAATTCAAAACTTCAAATAAACATCCCCAATATCAATTTAGACCAAATCCAAGTCCAATTTGATTGAAATTTGAGCCCAATTTCATTTTTAAGCTTAAAGCCCAATTTTGACCCATAACCCAAACTTAGCCCAAACCAACCCAATTCAACTCCAATTGACCCCAAACCTTTTCTAAACCTTCCCTAACATCTCCATAAACAAAACACTAATAGAATTTTCCCAAAATTTGGACCCAAACCCCACTCAAATTCAACCCAAACCCAAAATCCCCAATTTGTCCTTAACCCAAGCTTAACCCTAACTTTGCCCAAATCCCAAAATTGAACCCCAACCAAAGTTGAAAACTCTTTGTAACACACCTACAAACATTTATCAACATTAATTTTACATCAAAACCAACTTTAGCCCAACCTTAGCCCAAGTTAACCCAATTTGACCCATTTTTGTCCCCTTACCAAAGAGACCCAAGTTCAACCCAATCCAACCCCAAGCCTTACCACATTGACTTAAAATAACTCATGAAATATTCAACACTCATTGGGCCCAACCACTGCAGGGCTCCTCATCCTAGAAAACCCATTTTAAAATTTAAAAGCCCATTTCCCAAGGTACTTTAAAAGCTCATACAAAACAAACCCAAAAGCCCAAAATCCACCTTAAAGCTCACATTACAATCTCATCTCATCCTCAATTAATATCACTCCCTAAGTGCTAAATCCATCATGAAAATCAAACCAAAATGGTATTATACCAAATCCCATCAAATAACCCCAAAATTTTCAAAATTTCATAAACCCTTTTCCATGAAAGTTGACTTGACTTTTCCCAAGCCAAATGGAGCCATGAAGCCATGTATGAGCCACATGGGAGCCATGAAAGCCTTGGACACCTCACTATACCCAAAGTGGCAAGAAGAGGGGACCCTTTAATGATTCTCTTAAGAGTGATTAACCACTCCCATGATTCCCCTAAACCATGCTTAAGCCTAATTATACTTGGATGGTGACTTCTCCCCACTAATTAAGCTGAGCCAAATAGCTCTTCAGCTCAAGCAGGCCATGGGGAGGTGAACCTAGCCCAAAACCATGGGTTGACCCAAACCAAGCCAAAATCACCCTTTTCCCATTCCATTTCAATTCACCACCTTTACACATGGCAACCATCAATTGAACTCACAGGAATCAAGCTCTGACCTCACTGACCCTGAGGGTGACCCATGCCTCGCCGGCCAGCCACCACAGCCGCCGAAAACTGCCATGGTCGAGAGCACCATGAGAGCCCAACATTGAAATTCTCCCTTGCTGACTTGTCTCAACCCAAATAGACAACATAGATGTTCTTCTCCTCCCCTGAGCAGCTGATCTCAGCCTCCAATTGCCCCTGGGAAGCCCTCCAGCCATGCTTATTTAAACACCACCACCTCTTGGTCAAATGAGGAGTTGCACCAAACCATACGAAACTCGCCAAAATTGTTCCGGATCATCCTCCACACTTAGAGCAATTGATCCCCAGGTGATAATTTGCCCTAATTCCCATCAACGAGCTCGATTTCTCAGCCAAAATTCCACCCAAAACCAGGACACTTTCCAATTCTCCACCAAACTCAAATTAAACTCACCCACGCCTGCACAAGATTAAGAGAAGAAGTTCCCCAGTAAAAGCCCCCTCTCCAGGCCACCCATTTGTTCTAGCCTCCAAAGGTTGAAATCGGGTCTGGTGGAAATCAGGTTTAGGCAATTACTTAGGGCCAGAGACTTCATCTGGAGCTTACTTGGACTCAATCGAAGGTGATACAACTCTCAGATCGAAGCCACACTTCTTTGAGCAAAGGTATGAGCTCTCTCTTCTTCCCGAGCTTCTGAACATTCTCTATTTTGATTGGGTTAATTTCATGCCATATAAACCGTAGGGATATGTTTGCCTCTTCAAGACGAATCCATAGAGTATAAGAACTCAAAAATCCATTGAGAATCGAGAGAGATATTAGGGTTTGAGTGTAGACGGTCACGGGTTCACACCAGTCGTAGAAGATGATCAGGAGCCGTTGGATCGCGCGTGTATCGAGCGGACGATCGAGATCAAGCTGGACAACGTAATGGTACGTGAACCGCGGGCCCCTAGAGAGCTGAGTCAGATGGCAGCGCCGAATCACAGCACACCGTGTGGCCTTTCGGAGATGCCGAGGATTGCGTGGCGCCGCATGGATAAGTAGGAAAATAGGGTATTTTTCTATTTATTTAATTATCAGAACTTCAAAAATTCATAACTTTATGTAGAAAAATCATAAAAATAAAATAAAAATACTCTCTTGCTCAGTGAACAGAGGAGAGTAATGTGGAAAAGAAATCAAGTCATTTCATTAAGTGTTTTATTTTTAATGATTTATTTACTCTCTATGGTATTTTAATTCTCCATTTTCATAGACAATTCACCATAACATGAGACCATAGGGCTTTTGAAGCCTCTGATCTATGGAACATTCCCTGAATTTTCCAAGGTAAGAGGCCATCCCTATGAGAAGTTATTGATTTTCCAATTGCATGTTACTGTTTTGAGTATTTTAATTTCAATAATTAACATGTTATAAAATAAATTCTAGAAAAATTTTGTGATGTTTCTTATGACTAGAGGAACCTAGAAAAAATAGATTTTGAGTCAATTCAAATGGAACAACCCTAATTGGCCTAAACATCCAAAATTGAACTTTAATTAATTAGGGTTAATTACACATCAAATTAACTTAAAAATAATTCTCCACTGATCTTTAAGATCAGAAGAACATCACATAAAAATTTCAAATCAATTGGAAACGTTTAACCCCACTAAATGGATTAATTAAGTCACATAACCAAAATTAAACTCTAAAAATTCATAACTCACAAAATACTTTTCAAAAATTCACAAAAAATGGTTTTGGGGCTTCTCTGACATCAGAGGAACTTAGGAAAATTAAAATTGTAATTTTCTAATAAAGTTAATTTTTTATCATTATTTTAATATTTTTAATAATTAAAAAATGATAAAAATCACAAAAACATTAACATTCATAAAAATGTCACATTTTAACTCCTAATCACTTAGGAACAAACCAAATATTTTTCTTAAGTCTCTAGGGTAAGATATTGAATTTTAAAGGCTTAAAACAATTTTTGAATTTAAAAAATGATTTTTTTTAACATTTCTACTAAAATAATTCAAATAAATCAAAGAAAAATCAAAAAATATAAAATTTGGTTCTTTGATTTTTCTGAGGTCAGAGAGATTTTAAAAAATATAAAATCCATTTTTCAACTTTTATTTCTTTTTAAATTAATTAATACTCCAAAATTCAAAATAATTCTAATAAATAAAATATAATTTAAAAAATCACCAAAATTGGTCCAAGTGGTCCTCTAGTCATTAGGGACATCCCATAATTTTCTTAAGGATAGATACATTTCCTTGGTCATGTTATTGAATTTTCCTTGAAAACCCCTATTTTCCATTAGAAATAATTACATAAAACAATTAAATACAAAAAAATCACATTTTCTCCTCTAATGTCTTAATTGACATGTGAGTGAGGTTACATAAAAATTTCAAGTCCATTTGAGCTTAGTTTGGTGAGTTATAGAATTATTAAGCTTGAAGGGCAAAAGGGTAATTAAAAAATTTCAACCCTTAATTAAAATTTTAGGATTAATCAAAAAAGGGAAGGGTAAAATATTTGATCCTAAACTGATTTTGGATGATTGAAATTTAAATAATTGAAGCGTAGAAACCTACTAACCATTTCAAATATAATTAAAATAAACTTTAATTAATTAATTAATTAAAATTTTGGAAGAGTAATGGAAATTTGAATTATTAAAAATCGGGATATTATTAAGAAGATATTTATTATTTAATTTAAAAATCCCTAAATTAATCACTGCAATAATATTTAATTCCCAATTTAAATGGTAACCCAATTTAAAATTTAAAGTGCTAAAAGACATAACTATTAAATTAAATTAAATTTAAACTAAATTAAATCAAAATATAAATTAACACCTTAACAATTAGATTAAATCATATTTAATATATTAAAATAAAATTAAAATTAAATCAAAATAAATTAAATCAAATTAAGTTGAATTAAAATTAAATTAAAATTAAATTAAATAAAATTAAATTAAAATTTAAATTAAATTAAATTAAAATAAATTAAATTAAATTAAATTAAAGTAAATTAAATTAAATTAAATTAAATTAAATTAAACTTAAATTAAATTAAAATTAAATTGAATTAAAATCATTTAACAACACACCTAAATGAAATCATTAAGAGTTAAACCAAACACTTAAAGTAAACTTAAAACATTAAGGACTTGAACACTATTCCAAACTAGAACTTTTTTTAAGTCAAAATTAAAATTAAATCATTAAGTTTAAAACATTAAAATACTTAATAAGTTGATTTCCCCTTTTAAAGCTCTTATTATTATAACTCTTAAATGAAGTATCAAGTGAAGTGTTACTTCACTTATAGGATATTCAAATGTCCTAGTTCACTGAGCAAGGGAACAAAACTTAAACCCCTGGATGATTAATTCACCTATGCAACTAAATTTACTTGGACTCAAAGCAATCCCAGAAATGATGAAAAGATGTTTAGGACTCACCCTAAGCACTTTCTCAATATGACAGGATGTTTTAGAAGAACAATTGAATCTAATTGTTCTTTGATGAAGAAAATCATCCTTAAACCAAACCAAGAACCTAGACGTCATAGGAGATGACTAGCTATAGGATTAGGAATTTGGTAGATAATCAAAACCCTTTCCCTTAGCTTTACCTAGGTATTTTTGTTGAAATATTTAAATGCCTTAACATGTGCTTTAAGTGTAGCTTGGGATGACGGGAAGACCCTCCAGGTACGCTTTTATTTTGTTGCAATTTACTTACATGTACTGTACTTTACTTTTCTTGCATGATAAATAAAACTGTTGCATGAAAACCAAGACCTTTAGGATAGTCTCTAAACTGAAACTAAAACTAAATTAAAAGTCATTGCAAGATAAAATTCACCGCCACAACATTCAAAATATAAAACAACTTAAAATTTAATCACAAACAGAACAACAAAACTACAATTATAACTAAATTAAAACGTCTCGTTGAATGAACGGGAATACCTTGGATGATGTAACTCACGTGTTGCTAATGCGATTTACCACAGTCTAAATAAAAGTATGGAACTCATTCAGTTGAGTTTAGCAAATTCATCTCGACTAAGTGAATTCAATGAAAATAACGGTGCAGGGATGACGGAACCGTGGGATCTTAATAGGTTCTGTTTAAACAACTTTAAGATTTGTTTTAATTAAAATATTAAAAACACTTGGATTTTAAGATTCTCTCTAAACCAAAACACTTCTCTCATCTCCTGATTTATGACTTCTAAAATAAAACCTCTGTAACAACAAGGAGCTCGGAGCACAGTGGGCAGCTCGGCCATCGTCATTAGCAAAACCTGAGTCTACTTCAGCAAGACTTTCTTAGAATTAAATAACAAAGCCATAGGACTTCGAGGTAATTTGCCTAGTGCAACATAAATCCTCAACTCTTCGTCAGGCATTTTCAATCATATTATGCAAATTAAGCCCTAACAGGTCTTAGGACTCCGAGGTAGTTGTTTGATACGACATAAACCCTCACATCTTCGAGGCTATTTGCATGACTGCATCATGCAAATATAAGTCTTAATTAATTAAAATTGGCAGGATTGAAACATTAAATAAACTCCCAAATTGAAACCAAACAATAGGATAGTTTGAGAAGTTGTCAAGATTATTCTTGGATCCTCAGCTTCTCCTACTTTTCTTCCTTTGAACTCCTAAAATTAATTGTTCCAAATTTGATCCATCCCTATTGAAATTTCCAAAATTCAATCCTTTGAAACCTTAAACTTTGAAAATTCTTGAGAGCAAAACCACTTATCATTATCGAGAGTTTTCTTAAATGATTCCCATCATTTAAGATGTAATTAACTATAAGGGCTTGCCCTTATAGTGAACTTTAAGAACCCAGGTAGTATAAACCCTACTTAATTCATTTATATAAAGCAAGGGAACTTGTCGGCTTAAAAAGTTGGTTCGCAGACCAAACGGATGTCACAAATCTCCTAGTTTATTTAATCGAGCCCCATCATCAAGCAGTGTGTCTATTCTTCGGGATAGATACACGGTTTGTGATGCGGTGCTCGTTTAACTAAACTATTTGGGATGTGAGATCGGTTTGATTTCATATCTTAAAATTTTCAAATTGAAAATTATTTTCAAAATCAAATACTACTTTCTAAATTATATATATATTTAAATTAAATTTAAAATCTAAAATTCGCCGACAATTTCTGTTAGGCAACCCCTTTTCAAAATACAACACACAACCTAAAAAATATGCCGACAATAGAGAGAAAGAGTGAGATAATAGAGAGGAACAAAATATATAATAAGACGGAGTGAGAAAATAATGAGTGAAAGAGCGAGAGAGATGAAAGGCACAGAAGAGAATGAGTGAGAGTGAGAGGGGAAAGATAGGGATGGGAAGATAGAGAGAGAGACAACTAGGGAGGAAAGACGGAGGGAAAGAGAGAGTGCATGTGAGAGAGAGAGAGGGAGAGAAGAGAGTATGAGAGATAGTGGGATGGGGATAGAGTGAGATAGTAAAGTGAGAATTAGTGATGGATAGATGGAGAAGAAGAGTAAGAGAGGAGAATAGAATAACATAAGATAGGAAGAGAGAGAAGGAGAGAGAGAATAGATAGTGAGAGAGGGAGAGGAGGGAGCAAGAGTGATTTAAATTGAATAATAGGAGAGAGGGACCAAGAAATTGAGATAAAAATAGAGAGAAAGAGAGTAATGGAGGGAATAAATAAATAAATTGAAGAGAAAGAGATGAGAAGGAAGAGTGACAATGAGAGTGGTGCTGTGAGAAAGTGTCATGATGGGTTAGATGAGAGAGAGTGAAAGAATAGATAGATAACTTGGTAAATAAATATAGAGATAGAGATAAGAGCATGAGATATAAGGGTAGTGAGAAAATAAAATAGTTAGAAATAAATGGAGAGAAGGAATGGGAGAGAGCTATGGAGAAAATAAGAGGGATTGATGAAGATTGAGTGAGTGAGAATAGAGAGGAGAGATAGATATAGAGAAAAGGAGAAAGAGAGGGAAGGAGTGAGTGAAAGAGGATGGATTGAGATAGAGAGGGAGAGAGAAAGAGAATGAGTGAGAAGCAGAGAAGGAGAGAGAGGAGTATAGAGGGATAGAAAGAGTGAGTAAAGAGAGAGAAGAGAGAGATGGAAGAAAAACCAAGGAGAGCAAAAAAAATAAAGAGGTGAAAAAGAGAGAGGGAGATCATGAGAATGAGCATGAGAGGGATTGAAGAGTGAGCCAGAGGGATAGAGGGTAAGGTAGAAATTGTTAGACAAGTGAGACTCAAAGTAGATAGAGCAAAAGAGAAAGAGAGCATAAAAGAGATAATAAGAAGGGGCTGGAATGAGATTGAAGCTGAAGAGAGAGAGTGGGTGAAGAGAGAAAGTGAAAAGGAGCAAGAGAGATAATGATAGATGGAGAAGGAAAGAGAGTTTGGGAGGGAGAGTGAGAGAGAGAGTGAGAGCGAACGAAAGATAGTGCAAGAGAGAAAGAGGGAGAGAAGTGAGTGAGGGAATAAGAGTGAGAGTGAGGGAGGCATTGAGAGAGTTAAAAGTTAGTGCAAGAGAGAAATTACATGTGATGGATTGGCGAGAGACTGAGAGAGGGAGTATGTAGCTTAAGTTGGTGAGAATGAGAGAGAGATTGAGAGAAAGTGAGAGTGTATATGAGTGTGTGTGAGAGCTCGAGAGGGAGTGTGAGTGAGATGGAGAGAAAAGGGTGAGCTACATAAGGGAGTCCTAGAGTGGACAAGATTAAAAGAGTGAGATAGAGAGAGAGTGATATAAAGAATGAGAGTCAGATAATGAAAGAAATCTATAGTGATAGAGGAGAATAGACTAAGAGAGATGTGGATGAGATAGAGGGAGGGAGAGGGAAGGAAGAGAGTTAGAAACAGATATAAAGGTAGGGAGTGAGATAGATTAAAGAGAAGGCAATAGAGAGTAAGTTATTGAGAGTGTGAAAAGGATACAAAGATATAAGAGAGATCGATGGAAGATTTAGTAAGAAAGAGTGAGTGAGAGGTGAAGAGATAAACAAAATAGATTCGGGGCTAGGGAGAGAAAGAGTGAGAGGAAGACAAAGAGGGGGATAGAGAAGTAGAGGGAGAAAAAGAAATGGAGAAGAAAGGAGAGATGGAGAGAAGGGAGAGAAAGAGATAGTGGGAGGGATGGAAGCAATAGATAGGTAGAGAGAGAGTGTGGGGTAGAGGGATAGAAAGAATGAGATGAAAGAGAAAATAGAGAGTAGCAATGGAGAGAGCAAAAAAGAGCATAAGATTGAAAAAGAGAATAGAGTGCAAGAATGTGAAAGCAAGGGAGAGATAATAAAAGAGAAGGGGATAGAGAGAGAATAGAGGAAGATGCAAGAATGGAGACAAAGGATGGAGTGTGAGAGAATGAGCAACATGGTAAGAGAGAACAAGATAGAGATCGAGATATAGATTGAGAAACGGAGCCTAAGAGGGTGAGAGGGAGAGAGAGTGCTCACTCTTTACTTCTATCTCCTTCTTTCTGTCACTCTCTCCCTTAGTCTTTCCCTCTATCTCTCTCTTTATTCATCTCTCGCTTTCTCACTATCTCTCACTCTTTATTATGTTTCTCTCTATGGCTCTCTCTTACTCTCTTTTATCTCTCCTTACTCACTCTTTATCTCCCTTTATCCATCACTCTAAATATCTATATCTTCCTTTCATTCTATCTCTCTTCTCTCTCTCACCCCTCTATCTCCCTCATTGTTTATTACTTTCTCTCCTTCCTCCCTCCCTCTTTATGTTGCCCTCTTTTTCTCTCTAACTCTCTTTCTCTTCTCCTCTCTTTCATCACTCTCTGTTCCATCTCCATTTCTTTCTCACTCTGTCACTCTTTGCTCCCTCACCCTTTTAAATTTCGCTCTCACTTTTACTTCCTTACTCGCTTCTCTGCCTCTTTCTCTCTTGCACTCTCTCTCTCTCTATCTCTCTCTCCTTCCCTAAATATATTTCTTTCTCAATCTATCATTATCTCCCTTACTCCTTTTCACTTTGTCTTCTTACCCACGGTCTCTCTTCAGTTTCACTCTCATTCCTACTCCCTCTGTTTATCTCTTTCACACTCTCTACTCTCACTCCCACTTTCCATGTCTATCTCATTTACACTCCTTATCTCTTTCATTCTATCTTCTTTAAGTCTCTCTTCTCTCTCTATTCCTACCTTACCCTCTCTCCCTCTGGCTCACTCTTCAATCTCTCTCATACTCCCTCTCATGATCTCACTCTCTCTCTATTTCATCTATCTTTGTTGTTTATTTGCTCTCTTTTGCTCTTTCTTCTATCTCTCTCTCTTCTTGTCGGCATATTTTTAGGTTGTATGTTGTACTTTGAAAAGGGGTCGCTACAAAAGTTGTCGGCGAATTTTAAATTTTAAATTTAATTTAAATATATATATAGTTTTAGAAAGAAGCATTTGATTTTTGAAAATAATTTTAAGTTTTAAGATATGAAATCAAATTGATGTCACATCCCAAATAGTTTATATAAACGAGCACCATATCACAAACCGTGTATCTATTCCGAGGAATAGACACACTACTTGTTGATGGGGCTTAATTAAATAAAGTAGAAGATTTGTGTCATCTGTTTGGCCTGCGAACTAATTTTATAAGACGACAAGTTCCCCTACTTAAAATAAAGAAATTAACAGGGTTTATATTACCTGGGTTCTTAAAGTTTCCTATAAGGACAAGCCCCTATAGTTAATTACATTTTAAATGACGGGAATCACTTAAAAAACTATCAATAATGATCAGTGGTTTCGTTCTCAAGAAGTTCAAAGTTTAAGGTTTTCAAAGGATTGAATTTTGGAAATTTCAATATGGATCAAATTCGGAACAGTTTATTATAAGAATCCAAAGGAAGAGAAGTAGGGGATGTCACAGACCCGAAGTGGACTTCAGTGACTTCTCAACTATCCTATGGTTTGGCTTCCGAGAGTTTATTTAATGTTGTAATCTTGCCAATTTTAATTAATTAGGATTTATATTTGTATGACATAATCACATAAATAACCTCGAAGATACGAGGGTTTATGTCGTACCAAATGACTACCTTAGAGTACTAAAACCGGTTAGGGCTTAATTTGCACAACATGATTATGCAAATGCCTAACGAAAAGCTGATAATTTATGTTGCACTAGGCATACTACCTCGAAATCCTATGGTTCGGTTATTTAATTCTAAGAAAGGTTTTGTTGAAGTAGACGAATGTTTTGCTGATGAAGATGGTCGTGCTGCCTGCTGTGCTCCAAGCTCCTTGTTGTTGCAGAGGTTTAGTTTTAGAAAGTGAAAATCAGGAGATGTGAGAAGTTTTTTAGTTTAGAAAAGTCTTAAAGTCCAAATATTTTTAATGTTTTAATTAAAACAAATTTTAAAGTTGGTTAAATAGAACCGATTAAGATCCCACGGTTCCGTCATCCCGGCACCGTTATTTTCATCGGATTCACTTAGTCCAGATGAATTTGCTAAACAAAATTGAATGAGTTCCATAATTTCATTTAGACTGTGGGAAATCCCGGTAGAAACATGTGGGTTACATCATCCGAGGTATTCCCGATCATCCACTAAGACGTTTTAATTTAGTTGTAGTTGTAGTTTTGTGTTCTATTTGTGATTAAATTTTGAGTTGTTTTATATTTTGAAATGTTGTGGCAGTGAATTTTATCTTGGTGTGACTTTTAATTTAATTTTGGGTTTCAGTTTTGCGGCTAACCTAAAAGTTTCAGTTTTCATGCAGGGTGACATTCTTGTTTAACATGCAAGAGAAATAAAGTACAGTGCAGGTAAATAAATTGCAATGAATTAAAAGCGTACCTGGTAATCATTCCTATTTATTTTCTCCTGCACTTAAATCACAGGTTAAAGCATTTATATAATTGCAAGAAAACACCTAGGTAAAGCTAAGGGAAGGTTTTAGTTGTCTACCGAAGTCCTAATCCTATAGCTAGTCAATTCCTATGACGTCTAGGTCCTTATGTTTTATTAAGGATGATTTTCTTCATCAAAGAACAATGAAGTCTCACTATTCTTTTAAAACATCCCATCAAGTTAGAGAAGTGCTCGGAATTGAATTCTGAACATCTTCTTAAACATTGTAGAGATTATTTTAAGTTCAGTTAGTTTCATTGTGGCGATGAATCAATCACCTAGGTTACTTTAATGTTATGATCTTATTTGGCTCTTGGTCAATGAACTAGCATGTTTGATTATCTTATGAATGAAGTGACATCTCACTTAATGCTTCATTAAAGAGTTATGATAATGAAAGCCTTTAAGGGCAAATTAATCTGTTAAAGATTTTTAACAATTCTTAATTAGGAAATTGATGATTTAAAATAATTTGGTTTAGTTATATAATTTTAAGTTTAGAATAGTGTTCAAGTTATTTTAATTCAATTAAATCTTTATATTTTAATGATCTTAATATTTCAAATTAGTTTTAATGTTTTAAATTTGTTTAAGGTTTGTTTTCAAATGATAAATCAATTTTACTGTTCTCAATTTAATTTAATTAAGTTATTCAATCACTTAATATTTTAAAGTTTAATTTAATTAAGGGTTATTTTTTTTTTATATACTTAATTATTAATTCCAATTATCATCTTTAGTTTAATTAAGAGTTAAATATTATCAAAGTAATTTATTAGGGATTTCAAATTAAAGAATTGGTATCTTCCTAAGTCACATCCCCAACTTTAATAATCCAAATTTTGATTATTCTTCCAAAATTTTAATTATTTAATTAATTAAGGTTTACTTTAAATATTTTCAAGATGATTGATAGGTTTCTACCTCTTAATTATTTAAGTTTCAATCTCCCAAGAGAAAATTAAGATCAGATATTTTACCCATCCTTTGATTAGACCTAAATATTAATTAGGGTTAAAAATCTTTTAACCACCTTTATGCCCCTTCACTCATATGTCAACTAAGACATTAGAGGGGAAAATGTGATTTTTCTAAATTTAATTTAATTTATATATTTATTTTTGTGGAAAAATGAGGGTTTTCAATGAAAATTCAATTACATGACCAAAGTTAGTTTCCTATCCTTAGAAAAATTATAGGATGTTTCTACTGACCAGAAGACCACTTGGACCAATTTTGGTGATTTTTTTAATTATATTTTATTTATTATAGTTATTTTAAGTTTTGCAGTGTTAATTAATTAAAAAATAAAATTAAAGTTAAAAAATGGATTTTATATATTTCATAAGTCTCTCTGACCTCAAGGAGTTCAGAGAAACAAATTTTATATTTTTTTAATTTTTCTGATTTACTAGAATTAATTTAGTGAAAATGTGGGGAAATTCATTTTTTTAATATTAAAAATTGCCTTAAGCCTTTAAAATCTAATATCTTAACTTAGAGACTTAAGAAAATTATGGGAATGGTTCCTAAGTTATTAGGAGACTAAATGTGACATTTTTGTGATTTTTAATATTTTTGTGATTTTTATTATTTTTAATTATTAAAATATTAAAAATATGATTAAAATGAAAATTTTTAAAAAATTCAAATTTTAATTTTCTTAGACTTCTCGATATCGGAGAAGTCCCTAAACCAATTTGGTGAAATTTTGAAACATATTTTGGGTTTTATGAATTTTTAAAATTTAATATTGATCATGTCACTTAAATAATTCTTTTAGTGGGGCTAATCATTTTCAATTGATTTCAAATTTTTATGTGAGACTCCTCTGACTCTAAAGTTCAGTGGAGAATTATTTTCAAGTAATTTTGATGAGTGGTTAGTCCTAATTAATTAAAATTCAGTTTTGGGTGTTTAGACCAATTTAGGTTATTCTTAAGGAATTAAACCAAACCAAAGTTTTCCTAGGGTCCTCTAGTCATTAGATACCTCCCTAAATTTTCTTAGAATTTTCTAAGCAACATGCTAATTAGTGGAATTAAAATGACAAAACAGACACATAAATTTTAAAAATCAATATCTTGCCACAGAGATGGCCTCTGGCCTTGGAAAATTCAGGGAATGTTCTCAAGAACAGAGGCCACGAAAGCCCTATTGTCTCATGCTATGGTGAATTGTAGAAATGCATGGAGAATTAAAATACTGAAATCAGTAAATATTTAATTAAAAATATAATACTCATCAAAATAACTTAATTCTTTTCCATATTGTTCTCCTCTGTTCACTAAGCAAGAAATATTTTTATTTTATTTTTGTGATTTTTCTACACAAAGATATGGATTTTTGAAGTTCTGAGTATTTAAATAAATAGAAACTATCATATTTATCTACTTAACCCAGTCAGCTCCGTGTCCACCTCGGCAGCTCCGAAGCCCCACGCGGCGAGCTCCTATTCGACGCCGCCACCTGAGTCAGCAGCCACATGTCCCGCGGTCTCGCTCCATCTCCTCGTCCGGCTCGATCTGGATCGTCCATTCGATACACGCACGATCCGACGGTTCCTGGTCATCATCTACAATTGGTGTGTACCGAGAGCCGTCCACACTAAAACCCTAATATCTCCCTCATTTATTAACCAATTTACGTGAAATTTGATCCTATGTGTTCGTCTAAATGGGAGCTACAAATCCATACAGTTAACATGCTTTGAAATTGACTCAAACAAAATGGAGAGTCAAAAGAAGCTCTCGGGTAGGAGGAGTTCCATACCTTGGCTCTGAGAAGTGAAGCTTCAATCAGAGGGGCTTGGCATGTTCGTTGGAGCTGGAGGAGCCTAGGGATGAAGCCTCTGGCCCTGGTGAATTTTCTAGACAAGACTTCCACCAAGCCTGATTTCAAAGCTTGGCCAATAGAAGAAATGGCTGGCCTGGAGAGAGGGCTTTTCCTTGGGAACTTCTTCTCTTGGTCTGGTGAAGGTGTAGGGTCAATCAATTTGAGGATTGGCTCACTGTGGTGAAGTGTCCTATTTTTGGGCTCAAAATTGAACTCAGAAATTGAGCTCACAGAGGGGGTTTTAGGGCTGGATTTCAGTGGGGATCAAGTGCTCTGTGTTTGGAGAAGGGTCTGGAGTGATTTTGGCAGAGTTTTGGTAAGGTTTTGTTCAACACTCTTTTTGGCCGAGAGGGTGGTGAGTTTAAATAGAGCTGGCT
Source organism: Papilionanthe hookeriana x Papilionanthe teres (assembly GCA_022702705.1). Classification (NCBI taxonomy): domain Eukaryota; kingdom Viridiplantae; phylum Streptophyta; class Magnoliopsida; order Asparagales; family Orchidaceae; genus Papilionanthe; species Papilionanthe hookeriana x Papilionanthe teres. Next base: position 652,657 of record CM040422.1, on the reverse strand, counting down.
GGAGGGCTTCCCAGGGGCAATTGGAGGCTGGGATCAGCAGCTCAGGGGAGGAGAAGAACAGCCATGATGTCTATTTGGGTTGGGACAACTCAGCCAGTGTGTTTGAATTTTTTAAAGCCAAATAAGGCTCTTGGCTTGGTGTTTTATGGCGGCTGTGGTGGCTGGCCGACCAGGCATGGGTCACCATCTGACTCAGTGGGGTCAGGGCTGGGGTTTGGTGAACTCAATTGAGGCTTAACATGTGTAAAGGAGTTTGATTTAAGTGGTAAGGGGGAAGGGTCATTTTGCGTTTGTTTTGGTCAAACCATGCTTTTGGGCTAGGTGCACCCACCAAGGGACTTTGGGTGCTGTGGGGAGTCAGATGAGTCAGCTGGTTTTGAGTGGAGAAGTCTCCATCCAAGCTTATTTAGATTAATTTTAGGTTTAGGTGAAGCATGGGTAAGGTTAAAATGTTTAATCATAGGTTAGGAAAGAGCACCCCTCGCTTACCATTAATGGCTTGGTGATGTATAAAGTAGCTTCCATGGCTCTCATGTGGCTTGTGCATGGCTCAATGGCTCCATTTGGTTTAGGAGTGGCTTGACTCACGTACATGGAAATGGATTTTGGGATTTTTGATAAGTTTCGGGGAAATTGGCATGAGGCTGGATTTGGATTTATTCGATTATTGATTTAGTACTTAGGGATGATTTAAGTCAAAGGGATGATGAGAGGAAACTTCATGTGGGCTTTGGAATAAGTCTTGGGCTTTTTTGAAATCATTTTGGATGGGCTTTTTAAAATTGTTTAAGGAAGTGGACATTTAGGTTTTGAAATAAATTGATGGATGAAAATTGGTGAGGGGTTGTGTCAAATAAATGTTGGGATTGGTTTAAGAATGTGCCACGAGTAATTTGGAACAAGTTTGGGGTGATTTTGAGTTGAATTGGGTTTAATTTGGGTCTTTTTGGTAATAAGGCCAAAGTTGATCAAATTGGGTTAACTTGGGTTAAGATTGGGCCAATGTTGGGTTTGATGTAAAATTAATGTTGAAAATGTTTATGGGGGTGTGACAAAGAGTTTTCAACTTTGGCTGGGCTTTGATTTTGGGATTTGGGCTCATTTGTGTTCATGATTGGTTTAGGCCAAATTGGGGATTTTTGGTTTGGGTTAGGTTTGGGTGGAGTTTGGTTTCAAGTTTGGGGCAAATTATGTTAGTTTTTTTGCTTGTGGGGATGTTAGGAAGGTTTAGGAAAAGATTTGGGGTTAATTGAAGTTGAGTTGGGTTGGTTTGGGCCAAGATTAAGTCATGGGCCAAAATTGGGCTTTAAGCTTCAAATTGAGTTTGGATCCACATGTTGACAAAATTTGGTTTGTATTTGGTCTAAATTGGTATTGGGGATACTAAATTGAAGTTTATGATTGAATTGGATCAAAGTTGAGGTCAATTGGAGTGGTTTGGTTGGACATTAGGTCCACTTAGGTTAAAAATAGGTCAAATTGGGGGGTTTTGGTAAAAGTGGGCTAAATTGATAAAATGGCTTATGGTTTAGTTGAGCAAAATGAAATTGGGAATATTTGGGATTTTTTGAAATTTTCTGGGAATTTTCTGAATTTTTTGAATTTTTGGGTTAAAGGGTATTGTGGGTATGTGGAGGATATTGAGGGGGTATTTGGAAAATTTTGGTGTATTTGGTCATGGATGATCAATTTGAGTGGCGGGAAATGTTTAGAATTGATTTTGAGGAATTTTTGATAATTTAGGCAATTTTGCAAATTTTGGGCAATTTCAAGGGCATTTGGTAGGCTTGGTGGGTTTAGGGTCCCAGGGGTCAAAAATTGAAATTTTGGAAAAATGAAGGTTGATCAAGTGTGACTGAAATTAAACTATTTGATTGAGCCATGAAACCATATTAAGCTCACAAAAACTATGAGAGGACTCACCTTAGGCACTCAATATGTTGTTCCTAACCCTCTTAACCAGGGGCTTAGGGGTTAAGGTCCATCCATATGAGTTACCTACATGAGTCAGGGAGTCAAATTGGTTAAAGGTAGTTTTAGGGCTTGGAATGTGTGTGTGGGAGTGTGGTGTGTGCAAGCTTACCCTCACCATGACCAGACCAACCAGGGTAAATTCTAAGGCCAAAGAGTCATATAGGAAACTCATCCTTTAAACCTCCACATTTGATTTTAACCCTCCAGGTGGCTTAGGTGTTTATAATCAAAATTGTGGGGTTTGAAGGGAGCCAAGAAGTGTTTGAATTTAAAAGTGATGGGTCCCATTTCTAGTCCTCTAAGATAGTCAAGGAGAAGCCCTATGGCTAGATCCTAAGTACTAAGGAGAGAGAAGGGAAAAGTCCTCATAAAAAATGAGGTCAACACTTCTCTCTCTTTACTCACTCTTTCTATCCCTCTATATTCCTCTCTCTCCTTCTCTCCTTCTCACTCATTCTTTCACTCTTCCTCTCTATCTCAATCCCATCCACTTTCACTCCCTGCTTCCCTCTCTTTCTCCCTTTCTCCTTATCTCTCTCCTCTTTCTCTCCTCTTGCACTTACTTAATCATCCTCCCTCCCTATTATTTTCTCCATCACTCTCTCCCATTCCTTCTCTCAATTTCTTTCTTAATAATTTATATTCTCTCTCTCTTTCTATCTCATGCTCTTATCTCTATCTCTATCTTTATCTATCAATTTATCTATCTATTCTTTCACTATCTCTCAATCTAACCCTTCATGACTCACTTTCTCAAAGCACCTCTCTCATTGTCACTCTTCCTTCTCGTCTCTTTCTCTTCAATTTATCTATTTATTAGCTTCCATACAATCTCTTTACTCTCTATTTTTATCTTAATTTCTTGGTCCCTCTCTCTCATTATTTAATTTAAATCTCACTCTTATTCCTTTCCTCTCCCTCCCTCACTCTTTATTCCCTCTCTCTCTTTATCTCTCTTCCTCTCTTATGTTATTATATTCTCCTCTCCTCTTACTCTTTGTCTCCATCTATCCACTACTAATTCTCACTCTCCCTGTCTCTCTCTCTCTCCCCCTCCCACTATCTCTCACACTCACTTCTCTCCCTCTCTCTCACACACATGTACTCTCTCTTTTTCCCCCTCATTCCCTCTCTCGCTCTCCGTCTATCTATCTCCCCATCCCTACCTTTCGCTCTCACTCTCACTCATTATCTTTTGTGCCTTACGTCTCTCTCGCTCTTTCACTCATCATTTTCTCACCCTGTCTTACTATATATTTGTTCCTCTCCATTATTTGAGTCATTCTCTCCATCTATCCCCTTTCCTTCTCACTCTCTCACCTCCCTCCCTCTCTCTGACTTCCATCCCTCTTATTCAGACACACACGAAAATACTCTTTCTTCTCTCTCTTTCTCCTTCTCACTCTTTCTCCCTCTCCTCACCCACTCTCTCTATGACACTCTCTCCCTTCCTCTCTCTCACTCTATCACTCTCCATCTTCCTCCCTCTCCCTAATATTCTCTCTGATCCCTTTCTCTCCTCTCTTCATCTGTAATTTTACTGCTTCTTTCTCATAGACGTGCTCGGTCTCTCTATTTCTCTCATTTGTTCCTCCCTCTCCCTCTTTCTTCTCCTCTCTTTTTCTATCGAACCATCTTTAACATTCTCAACCATATACCTTCCTCTCTCATTCTCCTTCCCTCCCCTTCTCTTCCTCTCTCTTTATCATTTCATTCCCCCTATCTTCACACTCCCTCCCTTCCTCCTGATCTATCTTTTCTCTTTCTTTCTTTCTCTCATTTTGGCATTCCTCACTCATCCCTCCCTCCCTCTCATATCTCATATTTCTTTTTCTCTCATTCACTTTTTCTCAACTTATCATTTTAATTGTCACTCTCTTTTACTCTCTCCTAAATTCTCTCTATAGGTCTCTATTCTGTCGCTCTAACCCTCTCTCTCTCTCTCTCTTCTTTTTATCTTTATCCCCATGCTCTCTCCAACATATCATCCACTGCTCCTTCCTTTTCTTTCAACCTCATACCATCAATCACTTATCTCTCTCAATCTCTTTGACTTGCTTTCTTGCCCTATCTTACTGTCTATTTCCATGCTCTCCATTTATTTCTTGATTTTTTCCTCCCACTCTCCACTTTCTCTTGCTTTTATCTCTCTCTCTCTCTCACTCACTCCCTCCCCATCTCTCATTCTCAACTACTCTATCTTAAAATCTCTCTCTATATGTATTCTCTCATTCTCTCATAATATCTCTGTCACTCTCCCTCTCCCTAACTTATCTTCTTCCCCTCTCTTTATCCTCAATTTCACTCACTTTTACTCTTCTCTCTCTCTTACTCATTTTCTCTCTTACTCGCTCTCTTACTATCTCTCTTATTGCTACAATTCCTTCTCTCTTCTAATTCATTCTCCTCTTCTATCACTGACACACACTCTCTTGCATCCCTCCCACTATTGCTTTCCCTCTCAGTCACTCTCCCTCCGTCCCTCCCCCCCTGAGGCATGAGGTCAACATTTCTTCTGGGGCAATCAATACTTTTAATGGACTACCTCCTGACATGTTTTGTTTTTATTCTAACTATCATCCTTGGGAAGGGGAATTAGATGAGATCATGGAATTTCTGACTGAAGGAAGAGGATTATGGAAAATAACAAATGATAGAAGAGTGAACTATCCTGCTTCCAAATTGAATGCCATTTCTAAGGCATGACATTAGTTTATCTCATCTAAGTTGTTACCTTCGATTCATATTAGTGAAGTAACGAGAGAAAGAGCTGTGTTGAACCATTGTATTCAGTAAGGAAAACCTATTGACATTGGAGGTATAATTTTTTATTATGTTTTGAACTGTGCTAAATCAACCACGACTGCTAGTATGGGATTTCCTTCCTTGATTCATTCACTATGTGAATGATCTGGAGTGAAGTTTGATACCTGGGAAGAGGTACTTCAGCCATTGAGACCAATTACTAGTGTAAACATTGGTGCTTACACTGTACATTCAGAGTTTGGTTGGAGAGGAGGATTTGGTAAGGCTTCTACTTCTTTTGCTTCTACTGCATCTACTTCTTGTGCTACTACTTCATGTGCTTCATCATCTACTGATTCACAGACTAGTTTATTAAGAAAGATTTTAAAAAAAGTGAGACTTACTCGAGACCATATGAAATATATGGATGGTAAGCTGGATAATGTGGATAGATATATCGTAAAACATGATGAATATGAGGAGAGTTATCAACAATATTTGGATAGACTGATTAGAGGTGATCAGAGTGCTGAGATGCCCCTCATCCATTCTACATACCATATGTGCCATCCAGGGATTGGAACAAGCAAGATGATGATGATGAGGATGAAGAGTAGATGTATGTTGTTTGTTTTATTTATTGTGTTATTATACTGTGTTACAGTGTACTTTATCTAGTGTTTTGTTTGATGAGTGTGTTGTGATGTGAACCTTGATATTATGTAGATTGTAGTTGTACTATTTATCTGTTATTCATATTCAGGTATTGTTGTTGTTCTATTGTGGATTTATATGTTGCTTTGTGAAGTGTGTAATAGTAAATGTTTTTATGTGTATGTTATGTCAGAGTTTTTAATATTGTGTACCTTAATTCAAAAACTGTTAGGATATTATAAACCACTATTAGGAGCTTCTACTTAGGAAACTATATGTTTAAGTTTTTTTTCAAATTCAACTATCATTTGTTATCTGTATCAGTGTGTTGTTTTAGTTGGTGTGTATTTGCTTTGAAAACCTCCACTATTGTAGAAGTCTTCTGAAATTTTTACTTTTCTTATTATAAAAAAAAATAAATAAATATTTTGTTTTAAGAAAAAAAACTAAATTTTATTTCATTTTACTCTTGTTATTTAAATTGTTATACTTGCATATTAGGATATTAAAAATTCCTGTAAGCATGATATGTTAGTTTTTATTTCTCACCCATATATCATTTCTTATGCTTAAATGTTTTATCTTAATTAAAAAATTAAAGTTTGGGGGGGATTTTAAAAAAACAAAGATTTTCAAAAACCTAAAATTTTATATGATTCTCAAGAATACTTAAAAATAAATCTTATTTTTGATTAAGAACAATTATGTACATGAAGTTATATAAGGGGAACAAAATTTTGAATATTTAAATGAATAAAAGAATTTAGTTAAAATTTATAGTAATCATGAAAAACTTAAAGTTAAAATTTTCTTAATGAATAAGTGTTAAATAAAGTTAAACTATCTTTAGTAAGAAGTTTTGTATTTTTGGATAAATAGAAGATTTGACTTTTATTCTTCAAAGCTTAAATTTCTTTTATTGAAAAGTAATTTTCAGATAATATTATTATGATTTTTAAGTGAAAGATATAAATCTGATCTTTATTTTAAATGGAAGGACGGAATTCAAAATCATTAAAGGTCTATCCAGATATAGTAATCCTTGTCTTATTAAAAAAAAGAGAGTAAAAGAAAAGAAAAAGTGAAAATTAGTATATGAAATGGGAGGAGAAGCTTGAGGATTTAAGGGCCTAATCAAAAATTGGTTTCATACCTAAAGTTTAAGATATAAGTTCAGAGAAAATCTAAAACTTAAGGTTATAATATAGTAAGTAAAATTATTTTTCAAATAAAGATTTTTAAGTGAGAAAAATAAATGTTTGAATCATATATTTTGAAGAATCTACAAATATTTCTGAAATAGATAGAGACTTATATTTGTCATTTTTCTTTACTTGAGAACTTTCTAAACTTTAAGGTTGTTTTAATTACTGAAATTTTTTCTAAATTGGACTATTCCATTTCTTGAACAAAATTTTGTTATCTTCCTAAGAAACTCATTACATAATTTGCATGCTAAAATATTCCATGAGATTAACTATCACTTGAGGACAAGTAACATTTTAAGTTTGGGGGATTTTGATACACCTAAAATATATAGTATTTTTATGCATATTTTTATACCTATTTTTAATGATACTGCACTTTAAGAGAAGGTATTTTGTGTTTTTCTTGCAGGTATAATGAAAATGGATGGTCATGATGAAAGGAGTAAAATTGGATCAAATTTGGAGCAAAAATAATGAAAAAAAAATCAAAATTTTGGCACTGGCGGCTAAGCACCAGCACACAGTTAAAAATCGAAATTCAAATGAATTTGGCACCAATTTCAAAGGGGATGGGATGCAACTCTTGGTGGTAACTACCATAACTTCCTTTGGGTGGCAAGTTTGAATGAAGGGGTGCATTCCTTGGTAGATACATTGAATCTGGACACATTTTGAAGAGACACCAAGGCACCTTTTGGTTTACTATTTAAAGAGAGTCTTAGGAAAGATTAAGGTAGGCTTTAGGAGGCTCTTCCGCTGCGTTTTAAAGGGTACTTCCATTGTTCTTCCCCTGCATTTTCAGAGTTTTATTAAGAGTAAGAGTAGAGAGTAGAAAGGAGAAAAGGGTAGGAGTGAAGTCTTCCTCTTCCCACTTCTTTTCTTCCTAAGGAGTAGTTTAGCGAAGAGTGAAAATTTCAGAGAAACTACCTTAGTCTTGTGGAGAGGATTTTCAGATAAGTGTTTACTTTTAATCTTTTTATTAATACTTGCTTTCGTTTGTTATTTTTTTTATAGTTTTAAATTTCAAATCAATGTGGTTTTGTATTTTCCCAATGCATTCTGAGTAGTTTGCTTTATCTTTTTCTTTGTTAAATGGAGAAGTAATTAATTTATAAAGAATTGCTGTGGAAATTATAAGTGTTTAAAAGTTGGAAGAAGTTGTGAATATTGATTCTGAAAACTTTATTTACTTCTTAATTTAGCCTGTTAAGTTGTAGAATTTTTTGAGATTATGTAAGATCCAATGCGGTATTGTCTTATAAAAGTTAGTAAGAATCACATGCAATTATATGGGTGAGAATTATAGTCCATATAATTGAATGTAATATTAGAAGATATTTTTATGTAAGGGAGTAAAATTAGAGGGTTTTACAGTGACAGGCTAAAACCCTCTAATTTGGTTTGAATTTTTGTGTTTTGTTATGAGAAGTTAGCCCCTAGGTGGTGGGAATTGAGGGAACTCTAGAGTGAGAGACTGGTATCTTCCCTGCCTAACCATGTTCAAAATAATAAAAATTTCAAATTAACCTATGTTCTTTATAGAACCAAGTAAGGGTAAAGAACACATTTGCTTCTATCTTTCACCACAAATTTAAATACTTCAACAACAATACTTTATGAATTTTTACTACTTCATAAAAGGAAAGAAAAAAGATATTCTAGTTAATAGTATTTTACATCCACTGTTATAAGTTATTATAATTTTAATTTCATTTCATAACATTTTATTAAGGAAATTTTAAAAGACAAATCAACTTTCAAAACTTTTCAAAATCAAGACATACTTTCTCAAAAACAATTAAAGAAAGTAAAAAGATAATTTTCTGATTTTTTTAAAAATTTTCATATTTTCCCTGTGGGTTCTATATCTCGGGACTTGATCAGAAAGTCCTATATTACTTGATAAACGATAAGTATACTTGCATATTATCCCATATTATAAAATCATAATTTTCATATCTAAATATCAGCGCATTTACCAGAAGGTACCAAGTTTTTGTCGTCCTTGCATTTATCGGGGATCACCATCCAAAAGCCTTTTTGTATCTTTTTAAGATTTCCAATAATTTTTGTTCTTGATATTCAGTTAACTCCGAAGATACAATAACTGGTAGGGTAGATGATTCTCCTAAGAACATATACTTTAAATGCTTAGGGAGAAATTTCATCTCAAATTTAGGAGGTTTAACAATAGATGAAATTAAACTTTTATCTCCACATTCCATGGTATCTAACACTTCAAATTTCTCCTGAATATATTCTAACTCCTTATTCATCTCATTATCTGAATCTTTTTCATTTCCAGTTTCATCTTCAATTATATTTTGCATTCCACTTTCTTTTCAAACATCTCTTTAAAATAATCATTTCTCAAATATTCGCAGACTTCCATCCTAAAACATTCATTATCTTTTGCAACCGAGGGATACTTCATAGACTTCAAAATATTAAAGGTCACCTCTTGATCATTAACTCTCGTAGTTAATTCTCCTTTTTGAACATCAATTACAGCTCTTCCAGTAGCTATGAATGATCTTCCTAAAATTATTGGAATATATTTATCTTCCTCCATATCAAGCACAATAAAATCCACAGGAAAGATAAATTTATCCACTTTCACTAACACATCTTCTACCACTCCCTTAGGATAAGTAATAGAACGATCAGCTAATTGAAGAGTTATAGATGTAGGAGAAATTTCTCCAAGTCCCAATCTTTTGAAAGTTGATAAAGGCATAAGGTTAATACTAGCTCCCACATCACATAAGGCTCTTCCAAAAAACTTTTCACCTATAGCACACGGGATAGTGAAACTACAAGGATCTTTAAGTTTTTCAGGAAGCTTTTTCTGAATTATTGCACTGCACTCTCTGCTAAGTGCAACAGTCTCATGATCCACAAACTTTCTCTTCTTTTTAAGAATATCCTTCATAAATTTTGCATAATCAGACATCTGTTCTAATGCTTCAACAAAAGGTATATTTATTTTCAACTTCTTAAGGATTTCCAAAAATTTTCCAAATTTTTTATCCCTATTCTTCTACTTCAATCTTTGAGGAAATGGAGGAGGTGGTTTCTCAACAGTAATCTTCATTGGTTCAAGAGGATATTCCAGGTCTGGATAAATCTTATTTGAACCTATTTCAATATTCACCTTCACCTTCTCTTCTTCAACTTCTTTCTGCACTCTAGTTTCTAATTCTTTTCCACTCCTTAATTGAATAGCCTTAAGTTGCTACTTATTTTGATCTTTTAGATTGATCTCCACATTACTAGGAAGCGTTCCTGAAGGTCTATTATTAAGCACAGTAAAAATATGTCCCAATAGATTTTAAATATTTTTGATCGCAACACCATGAACTTGTAATTGTTTACCCATATTCAAAATCATTTCATCCGTAGAAAACTTCTTAACCTTAAACTATGGCTTATTATTAAATCTAGGAGGATAAGATGGCTAAAGTTAGTATTCCCTTGGTTGTTTGAGTTTCCAACTGGGTTCATAGAATTGTGCCCCCATTGTGGGTTCACATTAGCATTATTATTATTCTAATTTAAATTTGGGTGATTTTTCCAACCAGAGTTATAATAATTCTAATAAGGGTTATTAGTTCTATTAATCGTATTCAAAGTTTCATAAGGTGTTTGAGATTCAGTTATCTGTCAAAATGAATTTTCCTATAACACTAGGGGTGGTGGAGAATAATGCATTCCATATTTATCTATTTTCTTAGAAAGTGTTGCTATTTGAGAAACTATCATAGTCATCATATCAGAATCATGAACACTAGCTACTCTCTTAGGGTTTACCCGTTTAGAGGGCCATTGAAAATTATTTGTTGCCATCTCTTCAATCAATGAATATGCTTCATTGAAAGGTTTTGACATTAACGATCCACCAGCAGCAGCATCAATAATTAATCTCAATTATCCCACTAATTTGTTATAAAAAGTTTGAATTATTAACCAATCTGGGAAAACATGATGTGGACACTTCCTAAGAAGATCTTTAAACCTCTCCCAAGCTTCATATATTGACTCTCATCCAAACTGACCAAAAGATGTAATATCATTTCTTAATTTAGTAGTTTTTTATGGAGGGAAATATTTTGATAGAAACTTTTAAGAAAGTTCTCCCCAAGTTCGAATAGATCTAGGTACTAACGAGTTTAACCACGCCTTAGCTTTATCTCTTAAGGAAAAAGGAAAAAGTCTAAGTCTCACAACATCACTCGACACTCCGTCATACTTAAAAGTAGCACACAGTTCTAAAAAACTAGCGAGATGTAAATTTGGGTCTTCATTAAGTGTTCCTCCAATTGATTATTTTGTACCATTCAGATAATAGTATGTTTAAGTTCAAACGAATTAGTAACAACATCAGAATTTTGAATAGTTTTATGAATTTCATCTGCTGTTGGGTTAGCATAATCTCTTAAGGGTCTTGGCAAATTTCCAACATTAAGATTCTGATTCTCTTGATTATTCGCCATTTCATAGTAATTTTCAATTTGTTTTTGTTGTTTTCTAATTTTTCTAATAGTACGCTCTAACTCTGAATCGTAAGGTATCAAACCTACAGATCCACTACTACGCATATAAAACCACATTAAAAAGTAAATAAGCACAGAAATATACTACGAAGTAAAGGTTTTCAGTTACTACAATATCTATAAATAAGTACCGTTTATCTATCTCCCCGGAAACAGCGCCAAAAACTTGACGGCGACTTTATATATGCATATAAATATAAGACTTTATGAATTCAAATTTATATATTTATAATGATTTAGTATAGTCACACATGCAACACAAGTATACGTATCGTATTAGGTAATATAGGGTTTTAATGGAGTCTTGGTTATCGATCCCATAGAGAGGGAAAACGTTCTTTAAATCAGGTAATATAGCACTAAAATCCAATACCAATTGTAACAATTGCTCAAGTGTATTACAACTAGTTAATGCAAAGTATGGTAATAATAAAGCTACTACAATTATTTCTACTTACTAAACTCTTTAACTAACACACACTAACTTACGTAATTTATAAGATACTTCTATGTGGAAAGTGCCTTCCTTCCTGCATAAAGATTATGATGTGTGGATGATGAAGAATGGCAAATTTTTGTATTGTGCCAAATAGGAGTATATTTCCTTCTTTACCCTTAAAAGAGTACCTCCTCTTACAAGCATGTAAAGAACATTGCCATATCTTAAGTTTAGTCACTAAATCTAAGGCTAGGCTGGGAGGATACTGATTCTCACTATGAAGCTCCCACTCACCCTTCACTCGAAGGATAACCATAGGCTTTAGTTACCAATCTTAAGACCATATTGGGGATCCCATTCTATCACCATGAAACCTCCAATTTGAAGTCCATCAAAACTCATTTCCCTATTTATTTGCACTTAATCCCCATGAACTACGCAATTCATTCACAAACATTAAATGAGTTCTTCATTCTTGTTGTAAAACATTCAATTCTTTTGGAATTAATGTTCCTCAACATATTTTAACAATTCAATTGGCCGGATTGAAAAGTAAATTAAGTTCCAAATGAAAGAAACATCACTACTTTTATAACACTTTAAGGGTACATCAATTCCATATCACCACATCATCACTACTTTATGCAGAAGAAAGGCAAAGGAAACTACTCACAAATCATGGAGAAGATATAAGAACACATGGACTTTATATATAAAAGAAGTCATACAAACCACAATTGTAAATACAACTTATCTCCTTCTCTTCCCCAAGCAAATTCCTTCCAAGTCCCTTGATGCCTTTTATATTCCTTGCAACACCTGATTATCTCCTTGGAACAAAGATGAAGAAGCAATCTCTCACTTTACTCCCTCTTCTACCCTCCTTAGAGAAGAATCTCTCTTAAAATCATAAACACTAACTCTCACTCTCACTTTCCTTACACTCTCTACGGCAATCATCCTCTCCTTGTTCATCTTGAACACTTAATTTAATGTTAGGAACGAATTCCTCAAGAGTTTCTTCAAGAACCCCTTCAAAAATCATCCAAAACTCTTCAATTTGAAATGAACTGACATAGGGCGTCGGCGGCGCCCGATAGTGGCGCCTGCGTCACCCTATCCTACCAATAATTGCAGAAGTCTCTAGAAGAGGGCGGCGGCGTCGCCAGAAGCTGTTTTCCTCCAAATTGCTCCTTTTTGCGCCAAATTCATTCCTTTTTGCATCTTTTCTCTCCAATCACCTATAGTTATCATACCTGCAACAAATCATGAAAAATACCTTCCTTTAAAGTGTAATATCACCAAAAAATAGGTAAAAACATATAGCTAAAAGAGTATATATTTTTGGTGCATCAGTGAGCTAAGTTGAAGAGAGGGAGAGAGCGACAGAGGGAGAGAGAGTGAAAGAGAAATTGAGAGAGAAGAGAGTGAGATAAAGAGAGAGATGAATATAGATAGGCAGAGTGAGGGGGAGAGAAAGCGAGAGAGAGAGAGAGACAGAGACAGAGAAAAGAGGGAGTAAGAGTGAGAGTAAAATTTAATAGACAGAAGGAGGGAGTGGGAAGAGATTTTGAGGAATAAAAGTGGAAGTGAGAATGAGTGAAAGAGAGAAAGAGAAGGAGCAAGAGAAAATATTTGTGGGCATAGTTGGTGTGAAAAAGACAGAGAAGAGAGACCAACAAAATACAGAGTAAAAGACAGGAAACAATGAGTGAGAAAGAGAGAGAGAGTGAGAGAGATCTATATGAGAGGGAGTGATGGAGGGAGGGAGAGAGAAATAGAGAGAGAATAGAGTAGAGGAAGATAGAGAAAGAGGGAGTGAGTGAGAGGGAGAGAGGGAGAGTTAGAGGAGAATGTATGAGAGAGAGAGATAGAAAGATTAAGGTCAACTCCTTGAGAGGGATGGATGGAGAGAAAGAGAGACCGTTTGTAAGAGAGAGGGGAACAAGTGAGAGAAAGGGGGAAGGAGTGAGAAAGAGTAAGAGTGAAAAGGATAGAGGAAGGGAGTGAGAGAGAGAGAGAAGAGTGATCAAGAAAAGAAAGAGTATAAGAGAATAGAAAGTTACAAAGAGAGAGAGGGAGGGAGTAAAAGTTAGAATGAAATAGAATAGAGATAGGGAGCAAGAAAGAGAGAAAGAAAAAAGAGTAAGGAATGAGAGCAAAAGAAAAGGAGCAAGAGAGACAATGAGAGTGAGTTTGAGAGAGAGAGAGAGCGAAGAGGGAGTGTTTGTGTGTGAGTGAGTGTAATGCAAAAGAAGTTATAGTAGACAGGGTGGGAGTGAGAGAGATTAAAAAATAGAGATAGGGATGGAGTGAAAGATATTGAAGAGAGGGAGTGACAATGGTAGAGAGAGTGAGAGAAGTAGAAAGAGAAGAAAGAATGAAGGAAAATAACGAAAGAAGAACAAGGAGTGAGGAAGAAAAAGAGTGAAAGAGGTATAGAGTGTGAGGAAAAGAAACTGAATGAAAGAGTGAGGGAGTGGGGAATAAAAAATGATGGGGAGGAAAGAGAGAGGGACAGTTAGAGGGGAAGGAGAAAAGAGAGAGATTGAGGAAGGGAAAGAGAATGTGTGAGAGTGAGTGAGGGTTAGAAAGTGGGAGAGAGGGAAAGATGGATGGAGAGAGAAAGGAAGAGATTATTTGTCTTTTTCTCTAGATCTCCTTCTCCCTCTCACACTTATTCTCTCTATCGGTCTCACTCTCTCCTTCCATCATTCTCACTCCCTCAATCTTGCTCTCTCTAGGTGTCCATTGTGTAGCTCACTCTTCTCTTTCCATATCACACACTCATACACTCTCTCCATCTCTCAATTACTCTCCCTCTCTCTTTAAATCTCTTTCACTCTCTCACACTCACGCACACCCTCTCTCTCGCTCTCCTAATCCCTCTCAATTTTTTCTCATTATTTCTCACATTCTCTCACGCTTCTCTCACTCTCTCCCTCTCTCCCTCCCTATCTCTATCTCCTCTTTGTCGCACTTTGCTTTCCTTACTCTTGCTTTCACTCTCTTCCTCTCTATCAATATATCTCTCTTAATCCTCCCTCACTCTCTATCTCTCTTTTCTCTTCCTCCAACCCTTGCTCCCACTCTCTCTCCCTTCCCATCCTCCTAGTCTTTTTTTCTCTTATCCCACTCTCTCTTTCCCTTCTTTATATCATCTTCTCTCCCTCACTCTCTTTTCTTCTTTCTCTCTGGATCTCCTTCACTCTCTCACTACTATACTCTTTAACTCTCTAACTCTATCCTGTGTCATTCCCAATGCCTCATTCGTTCCCTCACTAGGTCTCCCTTGTGTATCTCACTCTTCTCTCTCCATCTCATACACTCATACACTCTCTTGATCACTCTTATTCTGTCTCCCTCTCACCCTCATTAGCTCAATTTCTTGCTCTCTATCACACTCTATATTACCATTTTGCTTTTCTTTTCTCACTTTGCCCTCTCCCTCCCTCCATCTCTATTTTGCTCTCTCACTCACTCTCTCTCTCTATTCTCTTTTTCTATCTTATACTCTTTTACACTCTACCTTGTTACTCTCTCTTCTCTCTTTTCTATTACTTTTCTCTCGCTTAATCTCCCACTTCCTCCTCTCTCTCTTGTTTCCATCCCTCCATCTCTCATTTTCTCACTTCTCTACCTCCCTCCTTTCCTTAACTTTATCCTTCTTTTCCTTACTCCCTCCCTCACTCTATATTCTCTCATTTTCCCTTACTTTAAATCTTCTCACTCTTATTTACTCTTACTCAATCTTCCGTTAGTCTCTCTTTTCACTCTCGCTTCCTTTGTCTTTCCTGCTCACTCTCTTTAAATCCTCTCACTGCCTCATGTTATCTCTCTTTTTCACTCACTCTCTTCCTCTCTCTCACTCTCTATTCCACCTCTTTTTATCTCTCTCACTCTTTGTTCTATTCTCTTTTGATGCTCTCTTTATCCCTCAATGAGTCTCTCTCACTCTCCCTCCCACTTTCACTACCTCCATCCCTCTCTTTATCCTGCTTTCCTTATCTCCATCTCTCGCACTCTCGCTCTTTCACTCTCTCCCACTCACTGTTCCCTTACTCTCTCTTCCCTCTATTTTTCTCTCGCACTCTCTCCCTTTTTAACTTCTCTACCTCTCCATAGGTTTCACTCTCACTCTTACTCCCTCATTCGATCTCTCTTTCTCACTTCATGTATACTCTCTCTCTTACTCTCTCTTTTATTGCTCTCTCTCCTTGCTCTCCTTTCAATCTTCTCTCCCTCTCTCCCCAACATTCTTCTTTCTTTCCCTACCTCCCTATCCGTCCCTTTCTTGCCCTTATTTCTCTTTCTCAAGCACTCTCCCCCTCTATCCCTCTCTCCTTCTCTCCCTCTCTCCCTCTCACTTCCTTCCAGTTTACCTCCTCTCTCTCCCACTAAGCATCATTTACCAATCTCTCCATCTCTCTCATTCTATCTCTATTTCTTCCTTCACTCTCTCTTCTCTCTCACTCTCTCTTCCTCTCTGCCGGCCTCTCTCATTCTCACTCTTGCACTCTCTCATTGTTTTCTCTGTTTATGCTTTATCACTATTTCTTTCTCTATTTCTCTCTCTCTTTCTCTCTCACACACACTCTATATTGCTCTCTTTCATCACTCTCTTATCACTTTACTCACTCTTTCTCTCCATTCATCTATCACTCTCTTCCTCCCTCTTTCCCTCTTTCATCAGTGTCTTTCTCTCCCCTTCTCACCTTTCCTTTCTCTTCATATCTCACTCTATATCTCTCTCTGGCTCTCACTCACTATGGTTTTCTTTATTTTCCCTGAATATCTCTTTCTCTCAATTTCTACCTTATACTCTCTCCCTCTCTCCACCCGCTCTCTCTTTTCAATCCCTATCTTCACTCCCTCTCTTGCTCTCTTTTGCCCTCTCACTATCTCTCTCTTGCTCTTTCTTTTATCCCCCTCTCTTCTAACTCTTTAATTACTCTTTCTCTCCCTATATCTCTCATTCTCACACACCCTCCCTCCCTCACACACTCCCTCTCAATTCTCACACTATCTCTCACTTATTCTCTTACTCTCCTTGTCATCACTCCTCTCTCTGTCTACTCTCACTCTCTCTTCCTCTATCCCCTACTCTCTTTGGCTATCTATCTCCTTTCCCCCACTCTCACACGCACAGGCTACTCTCTCCTTCTATCCATCCCAGGCACTTCCTCTCAACCTTTCCATCTATCTCTCACGCTCTCTCTCTCTCTCACATTTATTCTCATCTTCAGCCTGCCTTTTTCCCTCTCACTCACTTCCTCTTACTCTATCATCCCCCCACTCACTTCTCTATATTTCTCTCTTTCCAGCTCTCCCTCCATCACTCTCTCTCACTCTCACTTGTTTCTTTCTTTGTATTTTGTTGGTCTCTCTACTTTGATTTATTTCAGATACACTATTAAATTTCACTCACTCGTATTCCCTTACCCACTTTTATCTGTCTCTCTCTCACACGCACTATATGCCTTTCACTCTACCTTTCTATCTCCATGTATCTCTTTCTCTCACTCTCTTCTCTCATATTTCTCTCTCACTCTCTCTCTCCGTCCGTCGCTCCCTCCCCTTTCCCTTCTTCTCTCTTTCTCACTTACTCCCCGTACTATTGCTCCCTCTTCTCTCATTATTTCTCTTTAGCCATCCTCCCACCCTCCCTTCTCTCTCTCCCTTTTCCCTCTCTCTCAGTCACGGTATCCTATATCTCTCTCTCGCTCATACTTTTTCTTCCTCTCTCCCTTTGTCCCTCTCCCTCTCTTCCTATACATCTCCTCTTTTGCTCTCCCTCACTCTCCCTTGTCTCTCAATCTCTTGTCCTATCAACAAGCACTTTATTTATTTAACACTCTCACACTCTATTGATCCCTCTTCTCTCTATTTTTTCTCTTACCACACATGCTCTCTCTCTCTCTCTCTCTCACTATTTGTCGGCATATTTATAAGTTGTCTTTTGAAAAGGGGGTCGCCTACAAAAATTGTTGGCGAATTTTAAATTTAATTTAAATATAGATATATATATATATATATATATATATAATTTTAGAAAGAAGCATTTGATTTTTGAAAAAAATTTTAATTTGAAAATTTTAAGATATGAAATCAAACCGATCTCACATCCCAAATAGCTTATATAAACGAGCACCACATCACAAACCGTGTATCTATCCCGAAGAATAGACACACTACTTGATGATGGGGCTCGATAAAATAAACTAGAAGATTTATGACATCTGTTTGGTCTGTGAACCAATTTTATAAGCCGACAAGTTCCCATGTTTAATATAAAGGAATTAAACAGAGTTTATATTACCTGGGTTCTTAAAGTTCCCTATAAGGGCAAGCCCCTATAGTTAATTACATCTTAAATGTCTGTAGACACTTAAGAAAACTCTAGATAATGATCAGTGGTTTTGCTCTCAAGAATTTTAAAGTTTAAGATTTTCAAATAATTGGACTTTGGAAATTTCAATAGGGAATAGCTGAAATTTGGAACAGTTTATTTCAGAAATCCAAATGAAGAGAAGTAGAGGATGTCACGGACCCGAAGTGAACTTCGATGACTTCCCAACTATCCTATGGTTTGGCTTCAACTTGAGAATTTATTTAATGTTGTAATCCTACTAATTTTAATTAATTAGGACTTAAATTCATATGACACAGTCATACAAATAGCCTCGAAGATGTGAGGGTTTATGTCATACCAAACGACTACCTCGGAGTCCTAAGACCAGTTAAGGCTTAATTTACATAATATGATTATGCAAATGTCTAACGAAGAGTTGAGGATTTATATTGCACTAAGAAAACTACCTCGAAATCCTATGGCTTGGTTATTTAAAACTAGGAAAGGTTTTGCTGATGTAGATTCCAGTTTTGCTGATGACGATGGTTGTGCTGCCCACTATGCTTTAAGCTCCTTGTTGTTGCAGAGGTTTAGTTTTAGAAAGTGGCAATCATGGGATGAGAGAAGTATTTTGGTTTAGAGAAATCTTAAAGTCCACATATTTTTAATGTTTTAATTAAAACAAATCTTAAAGTTGGTTAAACAGAACTGATTAAGATCCCACGGTTCTATCATCCCGACACCGTTATTTTCATCAGATTCACTTAGTCCAAATGAATTTGCTAAACTCAACTAAATGAGTTCCATATTTTCATTTAGACCGTAGGAAATCCCGTTAGAAACACGTGGGTTACATCATCTGAGGTATTCCCGAACATTCAACGATACATTTTAATTTAGTTGTAGTTGTAGTTTTGTTGATCTGTTTGTGATTAAATTTTGAGTTGTTTTTATATTTTGAATGTTGTGGCGGTGAATTTTATCTTGCTGTGACTTTTAATTTAGTTTTGTGTTTCAGTTTTGTGGCTATCCTAAAGGTTTCAGTTTTCATGCAGGGAGACATTCTTGTTTATCATGCAAGAGAAGTAAAGTACAATGCAGATAAATAAATTGCAATGAAATAAAAAAATACCTGGTAAGCGTTCCTATTTATTTTTTCCTGCACTTAACACACAGGTTAAAGCATTTATATAATTGCAAGAAAACACCTAGGTGAAGCTAAAGGAAGGTTTTAGTTGTCTACCAAAATCCTAATCCTATAGCTAGTCAATTCCTATGACGTCTAGGTTCTTGTGTTTTGTTAAGGATTATTTCTTCATCAAAGAACAATGAAGTCTCACTATTCTTTTAAAACATCCCATCAAGTTTGAGAAGTGCTCGGAGTTGAATTCTGAACATCTTCCTGAACATTGTAGAGATTATTTTATGTTCAGTTAGTTTCATTGTGGTGATGAATCAATCACCCAGGTTACCTTAATGTTCTGATCTTATTTGGCACTTGCTCAGTGAACTAGGATGTTTGATTATCCTATGAGTGAAGTGACATTTCACTTAATGTTTTATTTAAGAGTTATGATAATGAAAGCCTTTAGGGGCAAATTAATTTGTTGAAGATTTTTAACAATTCTTAATTAATAAATTAATGATTTTTAAATAATTTAGTTCAGTTATAAATTTTTAATTAATAATTTTAAGTTTGGAATAGTGTTCAAGTTGTCTTAATTCAATTAAATCTTTATATTTTAATGATCTTAATATTTTAGATTAATTTTAATGTTTTAAATTAGTTTAAGTTGAAAGTGTTGTTTAAATTATTTATTTTTATTAAATTTTAATGACTTTATTTGGATTGATTGTAATATTTTAGGTTGATTTTAATTAGTTTAATTTTTTTATTATAAATTTTTTTGATATTGCCTTTTAATGTTTCAAACTTGTTTTAGGTTTTTTTTCAAATGATAAATTAATTTTGTTGTTCTCAATTTAATTTAATTAAGTTATTAAATCACTTAATGTTTTAAAGTTTAATTTAATTAAGGGTTATTTTCTTTTTAATTATTTAATTTCATTTATCATCTTCAGTTTAATTAAAAGTTAAATATTATCAGAGTAATTTATTTAGGGATCTTAAATTAAAGAATTGGTATCTTCATAAATCACATCCCCAACTTCAATAATTCAAAATTTTAATTATTCTCCCAAAATTTTAATTACTTAATTAATTAAGGTTTACTTTAAATATTCTCAAGATGATTAATAGGTTTCTACCCCTTAATTATTTAATTTTCAATCACCCAAGGGAAAATTAAAATCAGATATTTTACCCTCCCTCTTGATTAAACCTAATATTAATTAGGGTTAAAAATCTTTAATTACCTTTATGCCCGTTTAGACTTATTTATTTCATAACTCATCAAATTAAGCTCAAATGAATTTAAAATTTTTATGTCACTTCACTCATATGTCAATTAAGACACTAGAGGAGAAAATATGATTTTTCTTAATTTAATTTAATTTATATATTTATTTTTGTGAGAAAATGAGGGTTTTCAATGAAAATTCAACAACATGACCAAGTTGAGGTTTCTATCCTTAGGAAAATTATGGGATGTCCATATTGATCAGAGGACCATTTGGACTAATTTTGGTGATTTTTTTAATTATATTTTATTTATCATAATTATTTTGAGTTTTATTGTATTGATTAATTATAAAATAAAATTAAAATTGAAAAATAAATTTTATATTTTTCATAAATCTCTCTGACCTCAAGGAACTCAAAGAAACAAAATTTATATTTTTTTTATTTTTCTTTGATTTACTATAATTAATTTAGTGAAAATGTGGTGAAATTCATTTTTTAATATTAAAAAGTCCTAGGCCTTTAAAATTTAATTTCTTAACTTATAGACTTAAGAAAAATATTTGTTTGTTCCTAAGTGATTAGGAGACAAAATGTGACATTTTTATGATTTTTAATATTTTTGTGATTTTTATTATTTTTTAATTATTAAAATATTAAAAATATGATTAAAAATGAAAATTTTTAGAAAATTCCAATTTTAATTTTCTTAGACTTCTCTGATATCAAAGAGACCTCATAATCATTTTAGTGAATTTTTGAAGTGTATTTTAGGTTTTATGAATTTTTTAATTTTAAAAGTGGTCCTACAACTTAAATAATTCATTTAATGGGTTAAATTTTTTCCAATTAACTTCAAATTTTTATGTGAGGTTCTCTGCATCCTAATGGTAGTGGAGAATTGTTTTCAAGTGATTTTGATGTGTGGTTAATCCTAATTAATTAAAATTCAGTTTTGGGTGTTTAGTTCAATTAGGTTTATTCTTAAGGAATTAAACCAAACTATAATTTTCCTAGGATCCTCTAGTCATAAGATACCTCCCCAAATTTTCCTAAAAATTTCTAAGCAACATGCTAATTACTTGAATTAAAATGGCAAAACAGACACATAAATTTGAAAAATCAATATCTTGCCACAGAGATGGCCTCAAGCCTTGGAAAATTCCAGGAATGTTCTCAAGAACCTAGGCTACAAAAGCCTTATGGTCTCATGTCATGGTGAATTGTATGCATGCAAGGAGAATTAAAATACAGAAATCAGCAAATAATTAATTAAAAATAAAATACTCATCAAAATAACTTAATTCTTTTTCAACATTGTTCTCCTCTGCTCACTGAGCAAGAGTGTATTTTTATTTTATTTTTGTGATTTTTCTACACAAAGATATGAATTTTTGAAGTTCTGGGTAATTAAATAAATCAAAAATACCATATTTATCTACTTAAACCAGTCAGCGCCCCGTCATCCTACGACGGATCGAAAGCCCATGCGGCGTGCTCCCATTTGATGCCGCCATCTGACTGGGATGCCACGCGGCCCACGGTCTCGTCCCATCTCCTCATCCAGCTTGATCTGGACCATCCATCCGATACACGCGCGATCCGATGTCTGCTGGTCATCATCTCCGTCTGGTGTGTCCCGAGAGCCGTCCACACTAAAACCATAAGATCTCTATCATTTCTCCACCAAATTTCATGTTCTTATACTCTATGGATTCGTCTCAACAAGACGCACACATCCATACAGCTAACATATTATGAAATTGAGCCAAACAAATGAGATAACTCACATAAGCTCGGGAGGAAGAAGAGATCCATACCTTTGCTCTGAGAAGTGAAGCTTCAATTAGAGAGTTGTGGCACCTTCGATTGAACCCAAGGAAGCTCAAGATGAAGTCTCTGCCTCTGACGAATTGTCCAGGTATGAAAGTGACCATGGCCGATTTTAAAGCTTGGCCAATAGGGAGAATGGCTGGCCTGGTGAGGGGGCTTTTGCTGGGGAACTTCTTCTCTTGGTCTGGTGAAGGTGTAGGGCTGCTCAATTTGGAGTATGGTTCACTGTGGAGAAATGTCCGGGTTTTAGGCTCAAAATTGAACTCAGAAATTGAGCTCACAGAAGGAGTTTTAGGGCTGGATTTTAGTGGGGATCAAGTGCTCTATGTTTGGAGAAGGGTCTGGAATGATTTTGGCAGAGTTTTGTTAGGTTTTTGGTTCAATGCCTTTTTTGGCCGAGAGGGGGTGGTGTTTAAATAGACATGGTTGGAGGGCTTCCCAGGGGGAGTTAAGGCTTGGAATTAGCTACTCTATTCAAGGGAACAACAGCCATGGAGTCCAATTGACTTGGGACGACTCAGCAAGGAAGAATTTGAAATTTTGGCTCACATGGAGCTCTCAGCCATGGCATTTTCGGTTGACCCAGGCGGCTGGCCGACAGGGTCAGGTCACCCTCAGGGTCAAGGAGGTCAGGGCTTGATGTTTGTGTGTTCACTTGGCTTTGGCCATGTGTAAAGGGTTTGATTTAAATGGTAAGGGAGAAGGGGCTATTTTAGGCTTCGTTTAGTCAACTCATGCAAATGGGTTGGGTGCACCCTCACATGACCTGGTTTTGGGCTTAGAGAATCATTTGGGTCAGCTGAATTGGAGTGATGAAGTCTCCATCCTTGGTGAGGTGGCTAAGCTTGGTTTAGAGTGTAGCAAAAATGAGGTTAAAAAGGTTTAATGAAGGGTTAAGAAAGAACCCCCTCCTCTTGCCATTAATGGCTTGGTGAGGTGGAAAGTGGCTTCCATGGCTTGTATGTGGCTTATGCATGGCTTCAGGGCTCCATTTGGCTTGGGAATAGGTTTGGTCAATTTCATAAAAATGTTATTTGGAATTTTTGAAATCTTTGGATTTTTTGGATTAGTTTTGTCATGATGTTATTTTGGTTTAATCAAAATGATGGGTTTTGGACTTAGGGGATGATTTTAATTAAGTGGGCATGATGAGACAATATCACTTGGGCTTTTTGAAATCATTTTGGATGGGCTTTTAAAATAGTTTAAGGAAGTGGGCTTTTGGATTTTAAAATAAATTTTAGGATGAAAATTTTGTAAAGGACTGTGCCAAATAAATGCTGCGATTGGTTTAGGAATGTTCCATTGGTGACTTGGAACAAATTTGGGATAATTTAGGGGTGAATTGGGTTCAATTTGGGTCTCTTTGGTAATGGGGCCAAAGTGGATCAAATTGAGCTAGCTTGGGTTAAGGTTGGGCCAATGTTGGGTTTGATGTAAAATTAATGTTGAAAAATGTTTATGTGAGTATAACAAAGAGTTTTCAATTTTGGTTGGGCTTTGATTTTGGGATTTGGGCTCATTTGTGTTTATGATTGATTTAGGCTAAATT
Source organism: Papilionanthe hookeriana x Papilionanthe teres (assembly GCA_022702705.1). NCBI lineage: Eukaryota > Viridiplantae > Streptophyta > Magnoliopsida > Asparagales > Orchidaceae > Papilionanthe > Papilionanthe hookeriana x Papilionanthe teres. Next base: position 628,985 of record CM040422.1, on the reverse strand, counting down.
GGGGATTTTTGATTTAGGTTAGGCTTGGGTGGAGTTTGGTTTCAAATTGTGGTAAATCATGTTAGTTTTTTATTTTTGGGGATGTTAGGAAGGTTTAGGAAAATATTTGGGGTTAATTGGAGTTTAGTTGGGTTGGTTTGGGCTACGTTTAGATCATGGGCCAAAATTGGGCTTTGAGCTTCAAATTTAAATTGGATCCACATATTGATGAAATTGGGTTTGGATTTGGTCTAAATTGATATTGGGGATATTAAATTGAATCTTAGGATTGAATTGGATCAAAATCGAGGTCAATTGGAGTGGTTTGGTTGGACATTGGGCTCTCTTAGGTTAAAAATAGGTCAAATTGGGGGTTTTGGTAAAAGTGAGCTAAATTGACAAAATTGGCCTATGGTATAGTTGAAAAAAATGAAATTGAGAATAATTGAGATTTTCTAGAATTTTTTTGGAATTTTCTAAAATTTTGGAATTTGGGTCAAATAGGGTATTTTGGGTATTTGGAGGTTATTAAGAGAGTATTTTGAAAATTTTGGTATATTTGATCAAGGATGATCAATTTGAGTGGTGGGAAATGTTTAGGACTGAATTTGAGGAATTTTGGGTAATTAAGACAATTTTGCAAATTTTAGGCAATTTCAAGGGCATTTGGTAGGTTTGGTGGGTTTAGGGTCCCGGGGGTCAAAAATTGAAATTTTGGAAAAATGAAGGTTGATCAAGTGTGAGTGAAATAAAATCATTTTGGTTGAGCCATGAAGCCATGCTAAGTGCACAAGAGCCATGAGAGGACTCATTTTAGACATTCACTATGTTGTTCCTAACCCTCTTAGCCAGGGGCCAAGGGGTTGAGGTCCATCCATATAAATTACCTACATGAGTCGAGAAGTAAAATTGGGTAAGAATAATTTTAGGGTTGGAATGTGTGTGAGAGTGTAATATGTGTGCAAGTCAATCCTCACTAGACCAGACCATCCAGGGTTGTCTTAAGGCCAAAGAGTCCTATAGGAAACTCATCCTTTAAACCTCCATATATTGATTTTAACCCTCCAAGTAGTTTAGGGGTTTGCAGTCAAACTTGTGGGGTTCGAAAGGAGTTAAGAAGTGGTTTGAATTTCTAAGTGGTGGGTCCCATTTCTAGTCCTCTAGGATAGTCAAAGGGAAAGCCTATGGCTCGATCCTAAGTACTAAAGAGAGAGAAGAAAAGACCTCACCAAAAATGAGGTCAACAAATGGACCCCCAATAGGTGTGGTGTGCTAACCAAGCACACCATGCGTATTGGCATTGACCGAAGAGATCAACAAAACCAACACAGACGTCTAAGTGACACACTTAGAACAGAGTGTAGAAAATTTCCGCTAGGGAGTATCGAGTATATATCCAAAATTGAAGATTCTTGAACTCTCACTGGGGAAAAGGAGGTGGATTCCAAATCACAAGACCTTGGGAGATTTGATTTTAAATTTGTTTTTTTTCAAGTTTCAATTTCAATTTTTTTTTTAATTTTGGAGTTTGAGTTTTTATTTAATCAGAGTTTCAATTCTGATTGAAGTTCGATTTAAGATTAATTTCAAGGTGGATCTCATTGAGATTCAGAAATTGGAATGAGAATTGGAACCTAGGTTCCAACCTCAGGATTGCAAAGAAGATCGAAGATTTAGGCTCTAGCCTCACAAGTTTGAAATAGAACTAGAATTTAGGCTTTAGCCTCAGGAAGTGAACTGGAAGTTAAGCTTCAGCATCAAAAGTTTGAATGAGAACTAGAAGCTAGGCTCTAGCCTCGAAGAGAACTGGAAGTTAGGCTCCAGCCTCGTAAGTTTGAATGAGAACTAGAAGTTAGGCTCGAGCCTTAAAGAGAACTGGAAGTTAGGCTCCAGTCTCAAAATTTTGAATGAGAACTAGAAGTTAGGCTCTAGCTTCGAAGAGAACTGGAAGTTAATCTCCAGCCTCGAAAGTTTGAATGAGAACAAGAAGTTAGGCTCTAGCCTCGAAGAGAACTGGAAGTTAGGCTCCAGCCTCGGAAGTTTGAATGAGAACTAGAAGTTAGGCTCTAGCCTTGAAGAGAACTGGAAGTTATGCTCCAGCCTCAAAAGTTTCAAAGAGAACTAGAAGTTAGGCTCTAGCCTCGAAGAGAACTGGAAGTTAGGCTCCAGCCTCGAAAGTTTGAATGAGAACTAGAAGTTAGGCTCTAGCCTGGAAGAGAACTGGAAGTTAGGCTCCAGCCTCAAAAGTTTGAAAGAGTGCTAGAAGTTAGGCTCCAGCCTCAAAAGTTTGAAAGAGAGCTAGAAGTTAGGCTCTAGCCTCAAACAGAACTGGAAGTTAGGCTCCAGCCTCGAATGTTTAAATGAGAACTAGAAGTTAGGCTCTAGCCTCGAAGAGAACTGAAAGTTAGGCTCCAGCCTCGAAAGTTTGAATAAGAACTAGAAGTTAGGCTCTAGCCTCGAAGAGAACTGGAAGTTAGGCTCCAGCCTCGAAAGTTTGAAAGAGGGCTAGAGGTTAGGCTCTAGCCTCGAAAAGAACTGGAAGTTAGGTTCCAGCCTCAGAAATTTGAAAGAGGGCTAGAAGTTAGCTCTAGCCTCGAAGAGAACTGGAAGTTAGGCTCCAGCCTCAGAAATTTGAAAGAGAGCTAGAAGTTAGACTCTAGTCTCGAAGATTTGAAAGAGAGCTAGAAGTTAGGCTCTATCCTCGAAGAGAACTAGAAGTTAGGCTCCAGTCTCGGAAATTGATCTGTATGAAGAGGGACCCAGTCCCATGCCATCGAAACCAAATTGAACAAAGTTTGTGGCTTCATGTCAATAGAACTAGTTGATCCTCAAAGACATAGAAGAAAGAGAATTGAAAGGAGTTGGTAAGTGTACCAAACTGAAAAGACTCGATCTAGCAATAAGTCGAGGAAGATATTTGAATTACAAAAGAGTTTCAAAAGGATTTCAATTTGAAGAATAATCTAAGGATTTAGATCGGATGGATTCAGATCGGAATTCAATTCAAGATTTAGATTCATTTCGTTTTAGTGATTCAATTTCATTTTTTAATTAGAGTTCGTGTTCATTTGACATTTGTTTTGACATTCAGATTCCTATAAAGAGTTCTTATTCATTCTCTTTTTTTGTCTTCATTTTCTTTTTTATTTTCTTTTCAATTTTCTTTTTTTTATTCTCATTCATTTTTTTTCATATTCTCTTTTCTTTCCATTCTTTGTTCAAAGTTCATTTAACGTAATGGTGTTTCCCAGTCAATTTGCACAAAAGAGGTGAAGGCAAAACATGACGTAGTCGTTTCCATTTCAATTTGTTGAAAATACATCACATAGTATGATCCAAAGAATGATGATATCTTCCTTGAAAATTCAATATCTCATACAATCCACATAAATAAAAAACGGATTGTGTAAGATTCTTGTTGACTCTTCCAAAAGCATCTGTTAAAATCCATGTTTGAATAGTAAGATACATGGACAATAACATCACCTTCCAAGCCATCCTTGACAGGAAATGTAGTGCGGATGTGCATTGGAGGTGTTCTATCTCCCGTGTAACTCACAGCTCGTAGGGTCGGATACTCTCGAACTTTGGATCTGGGTGAAAGTGGAAAGGCATTTTTCTGTCGTCCGTCCTCCTGAAAGTGATGGAGATCCGCTCCACAGGCACTCTTGGGATGCAATGTTTTGCTACGTCGGCTCTGTTTCCTTTTAACACCAGGACAAAACCTACTGGTAGTGGTATCTCCATCAGCCCTCGGAATTCACCGGGGCCAGCTATCCGGAGGTCAGATCCGAACATGATGTTACACTAGTTGACGAAAGACATTGTGCAGAAAGGTCTGACGAAGTCATGATGATCTATGTGTGGAGGTATGCAGTCACCCTCCCTGTATATGTTAATGATGCAGCTGTTAGGTACGCAATCTACAGGCAATACCTACATGTTACCATCCTTTTTACCATTCTCTTGATAATTCTTGGCATCAAATCCACCTCACTACGACGGAGTATTCCTAGTGGATTTCCCTTTGTGTCCTCAGCAAAGTTGTAGCAACACCGGCACTGAATCGTAACTCTTCCTTTTCCTGTCATCCACTTTCAAGGTTTTGAGTAGGTCTTTTCTCTTAAACGACTGGCTCGACCCATTTTCTGAAGCTCGATGACACAGTCCACAATTTTTCGCTGCTCGTAGTCTGAAAACACATTCGTATGCAGCTCGAGGCCTTCTAGGATGTTGATCCTCCTGCCTCAAATCCTTTCAAAATATTCAAAAGTTTTCTTTTCAACATTCTACATTTTTTTCCAGCTTGTATTCCAGAATTATCTACAATCGGCGAGGCCAGGTGATGTACTGGGGAATGTATGGTTCAACCCCAACACGCTCTCCTGCATGTCTTGGCTCCTCGGGAATAGTCTCTATCGAGACATCCTCCGAGGTTTCTTTCACAACAAGACTCTTCAGAACCGGTACATCCGCTTGGTGTCGAGGTGCTGATTCTATTTCTGCTCTTTTTAGAGTTTCTTTCATCCTTTCTGCTGTTCTTGGAATTTCTTTCATTTTTTCTGCTGTTCTTGAAATTTCATTCATCCTTTCTGTTGTTCTTGCAATTGGCTTTCTCTTTTCTGGTTCCTGACGAACCAATTTCTTCGGAGTATTTGCATTGACGGTAGCAACTGACTCTTTTTGTTGTTCTGCTGCCAGCTTGGTTAGCATCTTGCGTGTGCGACGGTTCTTGTTTCTTCATTGGGTCGAAGTGAGAGAAGCACTCCTTACTTCTTGAATTTATGTGGGCATGGCACTGACAAGCATGCCCTTTGTTGAAGCAACCATGGACTTTATTTTCTTGTCTTCTCTTGTTGCATGAGCGGCCTTTGCTTTTCTTTTCTTGCTAGTAGACGGCAGACTTGGATCACCCAATTTCATCACTGTATGGCTGCGGAGCTCTTCCCGATCAATCGGAGTCCAATCAGTTTCTTCATATTGTAGCCCGACTGGTGTGAAATCAGAGTCGATCTCAATCACGGCTCCATCGCTCGCCCTCTTTTCATCAAGTGCTAGACTCACACCATTTTTAAAGTTCAGAACCAACCGCCCATTCGACTTTTCCCTGCGAAAAACAAGGAAAGGATCAGGGGCTGTACTAAAAACAAGACCAATAAGAAAACATTTATTAATGAAAAAATTTATTTATTTCTTTTAAATTTTAAAGAAAGTAGGAAGAGATGAGGAAAGATCAGAAATGAATTGATTTAAAAGGAAATATCAACATTTTATCATTACGATTTCACATGTTTTCTTTTAACACATTTTGTTAATGATTTTCTTTTATCATCCATTTTATTTTGGGTTCGGACCCAGTCATAAATGATTACTCTACCCGTGTTGCTAGGAATGAGACTCCACTTTTAATGTCCATCCTTTGAAACATCAGGTTGCGTAATATTTCTTCAAATATCGTCCATTAATTCGAAGCATAGGTCGTTCTCCACGATAATTCACCAGTTGGTAGGAACCTCTAGAGTAGACTGTCTCGACCACGAATTGCCCCTCCCAAGTTGGTTTAAATTTATCTCCTATCTTGTGGTGTGCAAGAATAGGCCTCTTGAGAACTAAAACCAAGTCACTGACTTTGAACGTCCTCGGGCGGACCAGTTTATCGTGGGCCTGGATCATCTTGGCTTGATACAGTTCCAAGTTCTGCTGTGCTGAAATTTGTTTCCTTTCTAAGCTTTCCAATTCTTATAGTCATAATTTGGAATTTATTCTGTAGTGATCTTATTTGCAACTGCAATTCTGAGTGAGGGAAGCTGTAGCTCCAAGGGTAAGACGACCTCAGACCCGTACACTAAAGCGTAGGGCGTAGACTGAGTAGGAGTTCTGAAAGTTGTTCTGTAGGCCCATAAGGCTTCTAACAACTTCTCGTGCCAATTTCTCTTGTCGTTGTCTAAAATTTTTTTTACGATTTGGACGAGAGTTTTATTAAAAGCTTCGGCCAAGCCATTCGCTATTGGGTAGTAGGTCGTAAAATAGCGCCAGTCGATCCCGTGTCTTCTGACAAAATTGTTGATCTTTGTACTTCTGAATGCGGACCCATTATCCGAGATAATCCTGCGTAGTAACCTGAAATGGTAAACGACTTGGTTCTTGAAGAACTATAGCACGTGGCGTGCCTTCACTTCTTTGAGCGGTACTGCTTCTGCCCACTTGGAAAAGTAATCTGTTGCTGCAAGAATGAAGCGATGTCCTCTTGAAGAAGGCGGTTCTATCAGACCCACTATATCTGTGCCCCAACAATCAAATGGCCACGAAGCGATTGTCGGAAGTAGTACATTTGGAGGTTGATGTAGAATCACTCCATGCACTTGGCACTGGTGACAACTTTTGGCAACCTTCATGCAATCGGTCATCATCTAGGGCCAGTAGTACCCTAGTCTCTTAATCTTTATCATCATTTTTGGACCCAACTGATGAGCACCACAAAGTCCTGAGTGCACTTCTTTAACAATTTCACGAGCCTCAGACTCGCTCAGGAACCTTAGCCACATCTGATCGAAAGGCCTTCTATATAATGTATTGTTTTTTAACGCGTAAGACAGAGTTCTTTTCTTGATCTGATGTGCTAATGACTTATCGTCAGGTAGGTTTCCTGTTTGTAGGTAGTCTATGAGCGGTTGACGCCAGTCTTCTGCATTTTCTGTTACTACCGCGATTCATTCTTCTTCTTTTTCTAACTTGTGTATCATGTCCATGTCGAGCTGCGAGAGAACCTGACGCCCCTTAACTGACACTTCAACTGATTCATCTTGCAAGCAGGCAAATTCCTTTGAAAGGCAGGCTAATGCATCTGCGAGAGCATTTTCTCTTCTAGGAATCTTATAGATCATTACATTCAGAATCTGTTCTAGCAACTTCATTGCATATTGAAAGTTCTGCTCGAGTCTTGGCTTTAGAATTCTGTACTGTCCGGCGACCTATTGAATGATCAACTGAGAATCTCCGTAGATGTTGAAGTCAGTTATCCCCATCTAAATAGTTAATTCCAGTCCAGTTATGAGAGCTTCTTATTTGGCCTCGTTGTTCGTACATGGTTCTGTTAAATGGTAGGAATACCTTAACATTCCCCGCTTCAGTGTTATAAATATTAGTCTGATTCCTACTTTATCGGGCACTATCGTTTGCAGTTCTTTGTCCTTTCGTGCTGAAGATGCTCCATCAAAGTAAAGCTCCCAACGTTGATCATCAGGGTCTTCTAGGATCATTATCTGCTCATCAGGCAAGTCGTTGTTGAGAGGCGATTCCGCCGGTATAGGGTGTGCTGCGAGGAAGTCTGCTAGGACTTGCCCTTTTACGGCATGAAGATGACTGAAAGTTATATCAAATTGCAATTGTATCATCGACCACCTGACAAGTCTGTCAGAAAGCGTCGGGTGGGTCATTAAGTATTGCAACGGATTAAACTTTGAGATAAGGTTGACCTTATAAGAAAGCATGTAGTGCCTGAGCTTTTGAGCGGTGAAGATCAGGGCTAAATAATGCTTCTCAATCGGGGGGGGGGGGTAATTTTTCTCTGTTAGAATTAGATGACGGATCAGGTAGTAGAGAGCGTTTTCTTTTCCTTCGTCATTGACAGCAGGGCTCCAAGGGAGTCGTCTAAAGCCGCGGTATAAATTATTAACAGTCGACCTGAGACTGGGGCTGCTAAAACAGGAGGTGTCATTAAATACTGTTTAATGTCCTCGAAGGCCCACCAACAATTCTCTTCCCAAATGAATTTGGTGTCCTTTTTAACCAATGCCCAGAAGGGTTGACACCTACCTGACAAATTCGAGATAAAACGACGAAGATATGCCAACTTTGCTTGAAAGGATCGTAGTTGTTTCAAAGTTTTGGGAGGAGGCATTTCTAAGATAGCTTTAATCTTCTCCAGATCCATTTCAATTCCACGATCTCGGATAAAAAATCCTATGAATTTCCCAGAGGCGACGCCGATGGTGCATTTCAAGGTATTCATCTTAAGGTTAAATTATCTTAATCGCTCGAAAACAATTCTCAAATCATACAGGTGATCTTCCTTCAGACTTCCTCGTAGCACTCGACTTGGTTGTGAATGAGATCATCAAAAATCCTTGTCATAGCTCTTTGGTATGTTGCTCCTGCGTTCTTCAACCCAAAAGGGATTACTGTGTAGCAGTATATTCCGATCGGCGTTCTGAAGGCTATGAGCTTCCCATCTTCTGGTGCCATCTTTATTTGATTGTATCCTGAAGATCCATCCATGAAAGAGAAGATCTCATGTGTTGAAGCAATGTCAATCATTAGTTCTAGAATTTTTCGTAGGAATTCATCCTCGGGAGATGCTTTATTGAAATCTCTGAAATCCATGCAGATTCTGATCTGTCCATTCTTCTTTCTGACTGGTACCACGTTGGCTTGCCAAGTCGGGTATTGTTCTTCAAGGACAAATTTATCGTCTATTAGCTTCTTAACTTTAGCTATTACTTGTTGTTCAATCTATAGACGCATTCTTATGGAAGCTTGCCTGACTAGAATGGAAGTGAGATCCACTCCTTGCCTGTGAACTGCCACCTCTGGCGCTAATCCCCGGATTTCGTCGTAACTCCAAGCAAAACAGTCCTTGAATTCCTTTAGTAGCCTGATCATGTTTTCGGAGTCTTCTTTATTGAGCAAGGAGCTAACAAAGGTCGGCCTAGGCTCTTCACTAGTACCTAAGTTAACTTCCATTAACTCGTTTATTGTAGATTTAATTTCTTCTTCAAATTCTGGCGAAGAACTTCCAATTTGCAAATCTTCAAGATCATCTGAGGCTTCTAAGCAGAGTTCATTAGGCTCGCAAGTGACAACCAAGCAAAATTCCATGTCATCAACTGATCCTACTGTGCCGAATCCGAGACCATGTTTTGAATTGGGAGGCCGATTGGCATTATTCCATAATTTTTCAAAGTGTTGTGATTGACCTTTTTCTCATCGTCGAGGTAAGACACCACGTTGAATTAAATTTTTAACATAGGGAGAATACCACTGAAAAGGCAATTCCATTACTTCAGATGAAGTAAAATCTTCAAATTGTACATCATATTCATTTTTGGAAGAAGAAGCACCACGGTAGAATTTGATTGGTTTAGTACCGCCGCCATGTACCTCCTTGACCACCATACCCTCGACCTTATTAGAATGGATCTGGGTCAGGGTCATAGTAGTACATAATGGTTAATCTTCTCATACATTGATTTGTATTCTTCATTCTTTTCATCTTCGAGAGAGATCTTGAACTGTAGTTTCTTCTGACTTATAGCCGCTGCTTCTTTCTTGATTTCTTCTTCTTCAGAACTGTTCCCCCAATCAACTTCGATGACCGGTTTTTTCTGTCCAACTTTTCCAACGTCTCTTCCTCAACCCCGTCCCCGGCCTCGACCTCGGGTGCGAGTTCTGAAGAAACCTTCACCATCTCGCCGTAAGGGAGTGGTGAGTAACTGTTGAACTAGAATTTTGGGCTCTTCGTCGTCTCGAACTTCTTTTGCTTCATTTGGTACGGTGTTTCTGGAGAAGATTGTTTTCTTCAAAGGCGCGTAGTAGGCTGCATCTTCATGAATTCCAAGCTCGTGTATGGAGAATAGTTGCAAGTCACCCTTAATACACTGTTCTCCTCCTTCGTAATACTTTATGCATTGGTGCAGAGATGAAGCTACCATTCGGTTCTCATGGATCAACGACCGACCTTGTAGAGCGTTGAACGATGTCTCAGAATCAATTATATGGAATTTTGCGGTTGTCTTTACTAAGTCACCGGTCTTCATTAATAGTGTAATCAGTTACAGAGCTCTTTCTACTTTCTGATTAAACTCTCTTAATAACATTTTGTCTGCTTCAAGCTCGCGAGCATCAATTTCCAAATATGCCAACGTCCGAAGATTCATTATGTTGATTGATGCTCCCGGATCAACCAACACTCTGGAGAGCGTAAACTTTTCAATACTGACTGAAATGTACAATGGTCTGTTGTGATTAGTTGTTCCCAGTAGTAGATCATTGTCCGTTAAGGTAACACCTCGCTGTTCTTTTAACGAGCAAACCTCATCGAAGGAATTACCGGCCATTTGAGCTAAGCAAATTTCTGGATCAAGTAAAGCCTTGATCAGAGTTTCTCTCATCTCCTTTTACAGGATCAGAGCGTCGTAATTGCTCAATTTGGTTGGTAGCTTCCTAAGATGGGCTAGCACGTTATAATCCACCTTATTACCATGTTCCTCAGTTTCTTCCCGAACGGGCAATTCTTCTGCTGGGGTTGGCTCCTCCTGAGTAACCACCTACTTTTCTTTATCCTTTGGATCCATTCTCGGAGGTAGAACTTTTCCGCTTCTTAGGTTGACTTCAGTTACTTATCCTGAATCTGGTGGTGAATCTACCGGTGTCTCCTCTTGAATCGGAACTACTGGCTCTTCTGGAGTAGCTTCAGAATCTGATAACTCTAATTCTATCATGATTGGAGCTCCTCGAAATTCACAAATAGACTCGTTGCTCGTTGAGCTTTTATAGCCATCTTTGTGAGCGTCTTCTCCTTCGTTGTGGTCATCGAGGTTCAGTATGATTTGAGAATCGTTTATCTTATTGGATTCGAGATCCGGATTAGGTTGGCTGTCGTTAGTTACGTAATCGTTAGAAACAGTCAAAACGTAACCAACACCAAAGCTCTTATCATTATAAGATCCCTCCATGGTGAGCAAATAATCATACAGAGTCAGAGGTCCGAGGGATTTCTCCCCCGAATCAGAAACAACCATCCTAGGATAAGCAGCCCCTATTCTACCCTTCGGAGCCTCAGCTTTCTTTTCTTCTATGATCTTCTCCTCTTTCTGGGGCAGTTCATCAATCGCAAGCGATAGTGCCGACTCGGCAGGTTTCGAACTTTAAGTTAAAGCATGCACTGAAGCGGTCTAGATATTATTCAAAATTTTCTTTAAGGACTTTGTCCAGACAGTACTCCATCCATAGTGGGTTGCATGGGTTTATCGGAACAATAGGATCCGTTGAAATAATATTGACGGAACGTCCTTTTTGGAGTTCCTTCATGTATTCTTTCAGGATCGTTATGTTCCCCCTTCGGAGATTATCTTCGAGCCAATTCTTAAAGGTGAAGTAGTCTTCGATCTTGTGTCCTAGCATCCTTTAGTAGGGACAATAGTTCAGATGGTCCTTCTTGTTGACTTCTTCTGGCTTCCTGGGCTCTGGCAACATAAAATTGGGTGTCTTCCTCAAACTGCGAAACATTTTAGCCACTGCTTCAGTTTTGAAAGGATATTCCTTGTTCAGAAGTTCTGTCAGGGGACGTGACGAATGAGGCAGTGGTTGATCATGTTGTCATGGCTGATAGCTTGGTCGAGGCTGTTGATAGCCCTGCTGAGGTTGCTGATAAATTTGTTGTGGTTGTTGGTAAATCCGTTGAGGTGGTTGATAACTGGGTTGTAGCTGCTCTGGCTGTATTTTCATTGGTTGCTTTCCCTTATCGACTACCGCGACAATCCCAGATTTCTTTTCGAATGCTTTTACGGGATTTTGTTTATCAATCTTATCGGTGAAACTTAGCTGCTTTGCCTCCTCTTGTAAGCTCCCGGCCTTGCTAAGCAACTTCTCGAAAGTCTTTATTGTAAATCCTTTAAGGAGAAGCGCTATCGGGCCGTGAATACTCTTAAGCAGGATACCGACTGCATGCTGTTCCTGAAGCTGTGGTTCACACTTCATGCTTAAATTTCTCGATCGAAGTATGTAGTCCACTAAAGTTTCATTCGGTTTCTGTTACTCCACCACTAGATCACCGATAGTGATGTGATGCTGAGCCCCAACAAACCGCTTAACGAAGAGGTTTTCCAATTCTGAAAAAGTCTTGACGGAACCATTAAGAAGTTCTGCATACCAATCAAAGGCAAACCCTGACAAACTGCTGGCAAACTGACGGAAGAGTAAAGCATCACATCCACCGGCATTGCAACAACTAGCACGTAAATGTGTGACATGCTGTCGGGGGTTTCCCGTACCATCAAAAGTCTTGAACAGAGGTAGTACGAAGCCTTTCAGGTATTGGACCGCATCAAATTCTTCAGGGTAAGGTCTACCCGTCTGAATAGGTGCTCCACTCTTAGACTAGGCTAAGGATTCTTGCACCTGCTGTTCTACCATGTTCTTAAAATCCTTCTCGGGGATCATGCATTATGCAGAATCCTTCTTCGACTGTTCATTTCCATTGACAGATGTAATCTCTTTCCCTCCATCTGCAATGTGAATGATCTTCGGGGGTGTTTCCTTCTGTGGTTGAAGCTGACTCTGGAGAGTGGCTAAAGCGGCAGCCATCTCTTCCATCCTCTTTGCCATCTGAGAAATCGTATCATCTTTCTCTTGAAGATGTGCTCTCATTACTTCTGGTTCATCTCTTTCTAAGGCTGATGGAAGTCCTTGCAGAGCTGAAGACGCTCGGGTCTCGACTATATTAACCTCGGCATACTCGTCATCCATGAACTCTGATGAATCTACTTCATTTTCTAATTTTTCTCCTCTTTCTTTTGCCAACCATCAGATGTCCGTCCTTAGCCTTCCTATGGCGTCCTCTAGTGGCCTCTTCCAGACTGTCTCGCTGTTATCACGTGATGATTGTTGAATTTCTTTATCAGGAGTTTCTTTTAATGCAGTGGCACTTTCTTCTGATTCAGGCTTTCTGACGAGGCATTTCTTCTCGGGACGTTGTGTCGGTATTAGCTCAGTGATAATAGGTCACCACACCATCCTTCTTGCGGCGAAGGCTAGGACCAGGGACGATGCACGTCGGCTATATCTTTGGTAGGTGGTGTCCTCCCTAATATGGTGACCCGATACAACAACAGGCGAACTAGCTCGCATCTTCTTCCTTGGTTTCTCTATAGCAGTGACAGGCTCTACTCGCGGTCCGAGGCAGGATTTAGCTGGTATTCATCCCATTCTTCTTAAGATTTTTGACACGGGGCATCCCTCTTTCTTAGCCAACTTCTCTACCACAGCTTGCAGCTGGGCAAATGGCGTAGTCCTGACCCTTTTCCTTTTGTAGTCCTCATAGTATGCAGGTCGGGGTAATGCAACGGCGATCCTCAGGACATCTTCTTCATCTGATGCAGCAGAGAGAGGGTGACACCTACTTTCCTCCAACAGAGGTGAATACTCGGGCAGTTCTTCCTTTTTCTCAGAAATCTTTTCTAGAAAGGCAACTTCAGCAGCCTTGGCCTTCTCGGTCCTGGTGATCTTTCTGCTTCTATTTATCCTTTGAGTCCGAGTTAAGGGTGCAACTCTTGAACTGAACCCTATCTCAAAGACAAAAGGTATTGTAGAAAAATCTGTACCCTCCATGATGACAGGCTTGTCACAAACTTGGATTTCCTTTCCCTTCAGCTTGACAGGAGCCGGGGTGGGTGCATAGATGACTAGACCGGTGGGGTAGAGACAACAATCCTCCTACGAACAACAACACTTCTTTCAGTTGGAACCCTTTGCAGGGGAGGAAAATCTTGAGTCGATTTCAAGTTAAACTCAATTACAGGCTCCTCAGTTTCTGAAACTTTGTTCATTAGGGTGAACAGAGTAACATCTGCAAACTTAACGTCCGTATTATCAAAGCCTTGTCCAAAACGAATGATCCTATTGTCAGGCAGTTCATCCTTGTAGACATCTAAGTGCAGTCTGTTGGTGAAGGAGAAAATTAACTTTGGTGCAGACATTTTCTATAGTGTAGATTCTGAACGCCAGTGGCGAATTATGCTTCCTTTTGTCGCAATACTTAGAACAAAAAAGAAAGAGTTAGAACAAAGGTAAAGGATCTGATTCAAAATTGGAAAGGAAGAGAAAGTCTAATAAGGTTTCTCAATTCGAAAGACCGCTCCTAGGCTAACACCTATTGGGGGTCCACCCCACCTCAAAAAGAGTCAAAAGGATTACAGAACCTCTCTGTTTAGGGGTGTCTAAACAGTGGCTCCAAAATCCAAAAGGAGTTGACTATACCCGTTCAAGAAAGAAATGAACGTGGTATGTCAATAGAAAGAATAGTAGTTTGGTCCACAAGGGGCATGGACTCACTACCGATTTAAGAAAGCAAAACCATCTGATCAAAATGGAGAGAGGAACTAGTCCCCAGCGAAGTCGCCAGAAATTGTTGGCATATTTATAGGTTGTGTGTTTTGAAAAGGGATTCGCCTACAGAAATTGTCGGCTAATTTTAAATTTAATTTAAATTTAAATATATATATATAATTTTAGAAAGAAACATTTTATTTTTAAAAATAATTTTTAGTTTGAAAATTTTAAGATATGAAATCAAACTGATATGACATCCCAAATAGCTTATATAAATGAGCACCGCATCACAAACCATGTATCTATCCCGAAGAATAGACACACTACTTGATGATGAAGCTCGATTAAATAAAATAGAAGATTTGTGACATACCTTTGGTCTGCGAACCAATTTTATAAGCCAACAAGTTCCCCTGTTTAATATAAAGGAATTAAACAGGGTTTATATTACCTGGGTTCTTAAAGTTCCCTATAAGGGCAAGCCCCTATAGTTTATTACATCTTAAATGTCTGAAGACACTTAAGAAAACTCTCGATAATGATCAGTGGTTTTTCTCTCAAGAATTTAAAAGTCTAAGGTTTTCAAACAATTGGACTTTGGAAATTTCAATAGGGAAGAACTCAAATTTGGAACAGTTTATTTCAGGAATACAAACGAAGAGAAGTAGAGGATGTCACGGACCCGAAGTGAACTTCAGTGACTTCCCAACTATCATATGGTTTGGCTTCAATTTGAGAATTTATTTAATATTTTAATCCTACCAATTTTAATTAATTAGGACTAATATCCGTATGACACAATCATACAAATAGCCTCGAAGATGTGAGGATTTATGTCGTACCAAACGATTACCTCAGAGTCCTAAGACCGGTTAGGGCTTAATTTACATAACATGATTATGCAAATGCCTAACAAGGTGTTGAGGATTTATATTGTACTAAGAAAACTACCTCGAAATCCTATGGCTTGGTTATTTAAAACTAGGAAAGGTTTTGCTGATGTAGATTCCAGTTTTGCTGACAACGATGGCTGTGCTGCCCACTATGCTCCAAGCTCTTTGTTGTTGCAGAGGTTTAGTATTAGAAAGTGGGAATCATGGGATGAGAGAAGTGTTTTGGTTTAGAGAAATCTTAAAGTCCAAATATTTTTAATGTTTTAATTAAAATAAATCTTAAAGTTGGTTAAACAGAACCGATTAAGATCCCACGGTTCCGTCATCCCGACACCGTTATTTTCATCATATTCACTTAGTCCAAATGAATTTGCTAAACTCAACTGAATGAGTTCCACAATTTCATTTAGACTGTGGGAAATCCCATTAGTAACACGTGGGTTACATCATCGGAGGTATTCTCGATCACCCAACGATACGTTTTAATTTATTTGTAGTTGTAGTTTTGTTATTTTGTTGTTTTGTTTGTGATTAAATTTTGAGTTGTTTTATATTTTGAATGTTGTGGTGGTGAATTTTATCTTGCTGTGACTTTTAATTTAGTTTTCGGTTTCAGTTTTGTGGCTATCCTAAAGGTTTCAATTTTCATGTAGTGTGACATTCTTGTTTATCATGCAAGAGAAGTAAAGTACAGTGCAGGTAAATAAATTGTAATGAAATAAAAGCGTACCTGGTAAGCATTCCTATTTATTTTCTCCTGCACTTAAAACACAGATTAAAGCATTTATATAATTGCAAGAAAACACCTAGGTGAAGCTAAGGGAAGGTTTTAGTTGTCTACTAAAATCCTAATCCTATAGCTAGTTAATTCCTATGACGTCTAGGTTCTTGTGTTTTGTTAAGGATGATTTTCTTCATCAAAGAAAAATGAAGTCTCACTATTCTTCTAAAACATCCCATGAAGTTAGAGAAGTGCTCGGAATTAAATTCTGAACATCTACTTAATTATTTTAGAGATTATTTTAAGTTCATTTAGTTTCATTGTGGTGATGAATCAATCACCCAGGTTACCTTAATGTTCTGATCTTATTTGACTCTTGCTCAATGAACTTGGATGTTTGATTATCCTATGAGTGAAGTGACATTTCACTTAATATTTTATTTTTGAGTTATGATAATGAAAGCCTTTAGGGGCAAATTAATTTGTTGAAGAATTTTAACAATTCTTAATTAAGAATTGATGATTTTAAATTAACTTGGTTCAATTAAAAAATTTTAACTAATAATTTTAAGTTTGGAATAGTGTTCAAGTTGTCTTAATTCAATTAAATCTTTATATTTTAATGATCTTAATATTTTAGATTAATTTTAATGTTTTAAATTTGTTTAAGTTGAAAGAGGTGTTTAAATTATTTATTTTTATTAAATTTTAATGACTTTATTTGGATTGATTGTAATATTTTAGGTTAATTTTAATTAGTTTAATTTTTTATTATAAATTGTTTTGATATTGCTTTTTAATGTTTCAAACTTGTTTTAGGTTTGTTTTCAAATGATAAATTAATTTTACTGTTCTCACTTTAATTTAATTAAGTTATTAAATCATTTAATGTTTTAAAGTTTAATTTAATTAAGGGTTATTTTCCTTTTAATTATTTAATTTCACTTATCATCTTCAGTTTAATTAAGAGT
Organism: Papilionanthe hookeriana x Papilionanthe teres; assembly: GCA_022702705.1. Taxonomy (NCBI): domain Eukaryota; kingdom Viridiplantae; phylum Streptophyta; class Magnoliopsida; order Asparagales; family Orchidaceae; genus Papilionanthe; species Papilionanthe hookeriana x Papilionanthe teres. The sequence continues at coordinate 612,315 of CM040422.1, read as the reverse complement.
TAAATATTATAAAAGTGATTTATTTAAGGATCTTAAATTAAAGAATTGGTATCTTCCTAAGTCACATCCCGAACTTCAATAATCAAAAATTTTAATTATTCTCCCAAAATTTTAATTACTTAATTAATTAAGGTTTACAATAAATATTTTAAAGATGATTAATAGGTTTCTACCCCTTAATTATTTAAGTTTCAATCACCCAAGTGAAAATTAAAATCAGATATTTTACCCTCCCTCTTGATTAAACCTAAATATTAATTAGGGTTAAAATCCTTTAATTACCTTTATGCCCCTTAGGCATATTTATTTCATAACTCATCAAATTAAGCTGAAATTAATTTAAAATTTTTATGACACTTCACTCATATGTCAATTAATACACTAGAGGAGACAAAGTAAATTTTCTGAATTTAATTTAATTTATATATTTATTTTTGTGAGAAAATAAGAGTTTTCAATGAAAATTCAACAACATGACCAAGGTGAGGTTTCTATCCTTAGAAAAATTATGAGATGTCTCTACTGATCAGAGGACCACATGGACTAATTTTAGTGATTTTTTAAATTATATTTTATTTATTATAATTATTTTTTAGTTTTATTGTATTAATTAATTATAAAATAAAATTAAAGTTGAAAAATGAATTTTATATTTTTCATAAATCTCTCTGACCTCAAGGAACTCAAAGAAAGAAATTTTATATTTTTTTGATTTTTCTTTGATTTACTAGAATTAATTTAGTAAAAATGTGGGGAAATTCATTTTTTAATATTAAAAAAAGTCCTAAGCTTTTAAAATTCAATTTCTTAACCTATAGACTTAAGAAAAATATTTAGTTCATTTCTAAGTGATTTGGAGGAAAAATGTGACATTTTTATGATTTTTAATATTTTTGTGATTTCTATTATTTTTTAATTATTAAAATATTAAAAATATGATTAAAAATGAAAATTTTTAGAAAAATCCAATTTTCATTTTCTTAGACTCCTTTGGTATCAGAGAGCCCACAAAATCATTTTGGTGAATTTTTGAAGTGTATTTTAGGTTTTATGAATTTTTTAATTTTAAAATTGGTCATACAAATTAAATAATTCATTTAATGGGTTAAATTATTTCCAATTGACTTCAAATTTTTATGTGAGGTTCTTTGCATCCTAGGTGGTAGTGTAGAATTATTTTCAAGTGATTTTTATGTGTGATTAATCCTAATTAATTAAAATTTAGTTTTGCGTGTTTAGACCAATTTGGGTTATTCTTAAGGAATTAAACCAAACCATAATTTTTTTAGGGTCCTCTGGTCATAAGCTACCTCCTCAAATTATCCTAGAATTTTCTAAGTAACATGCTAATTACTGGAATGAAAATAGCAAAACAGATGCATAAATTTGAAAAATCAATACCTTGTCACAGAGATGGCCTCTGGCCTTGGAAAGTTCAAGGAATGTTCTCAAGAACAGAGGCTACAAAAGCCCTATGGTCTTATGCCATTGTGAATTGTATGCATGCATGGAGAATTAAAATACTGAAATCAGCAAATAATTAATTAAAAATAAAATACTTATTAAAATAACTTAATTCTTTTTCCACATTATTCTCCTCTGTTCACTGAGCAAGAGGGCATTTTTATTTTATTTTTGCGATTTTCTACACAAAGATATGAATTTTTGATGTTGAGGGTAATTAAATAAATAAAAAATACCCTATTTATTTACTTAAACCGGTCAGCGCCCTATCATCCTACGATGGATCGAAAGCCCACGCGGCGCAATCCCATTTGACGCTGTTATCTGACTGGGATACCATGCGGCCCGCAGTCTCGTCCCATCTCCTCGTCCGGCTAGATCTGGACCATCCATCTGATACACGCGCGATCCGACGGCTGCTGGTCATCATCTTCGTCTGGTGTGTCTCGAGAGCCGTCCACACTAAAACCCTAAGATATCTCTCATTTCTCCACCAAATTTCATGTTCTTATACTCTAAGGATTCGTCTCAACAAGACACACACATCCATATGGCTAACATGCTATGAAATTGAACCAAACAAAGTGGAGAACTCACAGAAGATTGGGAGGAAGAAGAGATCCATACCTTTGCTCTGAGAGGTGAAGCTTCAATCAGAGAGTTGTGGCACCTTTGATTGAACCCAAGGAAGCTCCAGATGAAGTCTCTGGCTTTGAGGAATTGTCCAGGTATAAAAGTGACCAGGGCCGATTTTAAAGCTTGGCCGATAGGAAGAATGGCTGGCATGGTGAGGGGGCTTTTGCTAGGGAACTTCTTCTCTTGTTCTGGAGAAGGTGTAGGACTACTCAATTTGGAGTTTGGTTCACTGTGGAGAAATGTCCTGGTTTTGGGTTCAAAATTGAACTCAGAAATTGAGCTCACAGAGGGGGTTTTAGGGCTGAATTTCAGTGGGGATCAAGTGCTCTATGTTTGGAGAAGGGTCTGGAATGATTTTGGCAGAGTTTTGTTAGGGTTTTGGTTCAATACCGTTTTTGGCTGAGAGGGGGTGGTGTTTAAATAGACATGGTTGGAGGGCTTCCCAAGGGGAGTTAAGGCTTGGGATCAGGTGCTCTATGCAAGGGAAGAACAACCATGGAGTCCAATTGAGTTGGGACAACTCAATAAGGAAGAATTTAAAATTTTGGCTCACATGGAGCTCTCAGCCAAGGCATTTTCTGGCGACCCAGGCGGCTGGCCGGCAGGGTCAGGTCACCCTCAAGGTCTGGGAGGTCAGGGCTAGATGTTTGTGAGTTCAATTGGCTTTGGCCATGTGTAAAGGGTTTGATTTAAATGGTAAGGAGTAAGGGGCTATTTTAGGCTTGGTTTGGTCAACTCATGCAAATGGGTTGGGTTTGGACTTAGGGAATCATTTGGGTCAGCTGAATTGGAGTGGTGTAGTCTCCATCCATGGTGAGGTGGCTAAGCTTGGTTTAGAGTTTAACATAAATGAGGTTAAAAAGGTTTAATGAAGGGTTAAAAAGGAACCCCCTCCTCTTGCCATTAATGGCTTGGTGAGGTGGAAAGTGGCTTCCATGGCTTGTATGTGGCTTATGCATGGCTTCATGGCTTCATTTGGCTTGGGAAAATGTTTGGTTAATTTCATAAAAAATGTTATTTGGAATTTTTGAAAAGTTTGGATTTTTTGGATTGGTTTTGTCATGATGTTATTTGGGTTTAATCAAAATGATGGGTTTTGGACTTAGGGGATGATTTTAATTAAGTGGGCATGATGAGACAATATCACATGAGCTTTGGAATAAGTCTTGGGCTTTTGGAAATCATTTTCGATGGGCTTTTGAAATGGTTTAAGGAAGTAGGCTTTTGGATTTTAAAATAAATTTTTGGATGAAATTTTTTTAAAGGATTGTGCCAAATAAATGTTGCAATTGGTTTAGGAATGTGCCATGGGTGATTTAGAACAAATTTGGGATAATTTAGGGGTGAATTGGGTTTAATTTGGGTCTCTTTGGTAATTGGGCCAAAGTGGATCAAATTGAGCTAACTTGGGTTAAGGTTGGACCAATGTTGGGTTTGATGTAAAATTAATGTTGAAAAATGTTTGTGGGAGTATAACAAAGAGTTTTCAATTTTGGTTGGGCTTTGATTTTAGGATTTGGGCTCATTTGTGTTCATGATTGATTTAGGCCAAATTGGGGTTTTTTTATTTGGGTTAGGCTTGGGTGGAGTTTGGTTTCAAATTTGGGGCAAATTATGTTAGTTTTTTGTTTGTGGGGATGTTAGGAAGGTTTAGGAAAAGATTTGGGGTTAATTGGAGTTGAGTTGGGTTGGTTTGGGCTACGTTTAGGTCATGGGCCAAAATTGGGCTTTAAGCTTCAAATTGAAATTGGATCCACATGTTGATGAAATTGGGTTTATATTTGGGCTAAATTGATATTGGGGATATTAAATTGAAGCTTAGGATTGAATTGGATCAAAATTAAGGTCAATTGGAGTGGTTTGGTTGGACATTGGGCTCTCTAAGGTTAAAAATAGGTCAAATTGGGGGTTTTGGTAAAAGTGGGCTAAATTGACAAAATTGACTTATGGTGTAGTTGAACAAAATGAAATTGGGAATATTTGAGATTTTCTGGAATTTGTTGAGAATTTTATGAATTTTTGAACTTTTGGGTCAAAAAGGGTATTTTTGGTATTTGGAGGTCATTGAGAGGGTATTTTGAAAATTTTGGTATATTTGACCAAGGATGATCAATTTGAGTGGTGAGAAATGTTTAGGACTGATTTTTAGGAATTTTGGGTAATTTAGGCAATTTTGCAAATTTTGGGCAATTTCAAGGGCATTTGGTAGGTTTGGTGGGTTTAGGGTCCTAGGGGTCAAAAATTGAAATTTTAGAAAAATGAAGGTTGATCAAGTGTGAGTGAAATGAAATCATTTTGGTTGAGCCATGAAGCCATGTTAAGCTCACAAGAGCCACGAGAGGACTCATTTTAGACATTCATTATGTTGTTCCTAACCCTCTTAGCCAGGGGACTAGGGGTGGAGGTCCATCCATATAAATTACCTACATGAGTCAGGAAGTCAAATTGGGTAAGAATGATTTTAGGGTTGGAATGTGTGTGAGAGTGTAGTGTGTGTGCAAGTCAACCCTCACCAGACTAGACCATCCAGGGTAGTCCTAAGGCCAAAGAGTCCTATAGGAACTCATCCTTTAAACCTCCATATATTGATTTTAACCCTCCAAGTGGTTTAGGGGTTTACAATCAAACTTGTGGGGTTTGAAGGGAGTCAAGAAGTGGTTTGAATTTCTAAGTGTTGGGTCCTATTTCTAGTCCTCTAGGATAGTCAAAGGGAAAACCTATGGCTAGATCCTAAGTACTAAGGAGAGAGAAGAAAAGACCTCACCAAAAATGAGGTCAAAACAATTATATCTCTTTTTCTCGGTCTATTGCTCTGTCTTATGTTGGCCTTTATTCTTTCTCGTTCTCTCCTTCTATCCCTACACTCTTTCTCACTCTCCCTTTCTCTCTACTTCTCTCTCTTTCAATCCCTCCATCAGTTCTCTCTATTTTTCACTCTCTGCCTCTTCTCTCTCTCATTATTCCTCACCTTCTCTTACACATTCTTCCTCTCTCTGCCTCCATCTTTCACTCCCACCTTTCACTTCCTTCCTTCCTTTCCCTTTTCTCTCCATATATCTCACTCTCTTTACCTCACTCTTCTGTTCAGTTTTTCCAACTTTATTTATATATGCCTCTCACACTACCTCGCTCGCTCTTTCTCTTCATCTGTCACTTCTCTCTCGGTTCCTTATTTTCTTAGATCCCTTTTATTTCTTCTTTATTTCTTAGATCCCTTTTATTTCTTCTTTACTCGCACTTTCATTGCTTTTTCATTGTTTCTAGATTTATTTCTTTCTCTCTCTCCCACCCCCTTTCGCCCTCTTCCTCTCTCTGTCACACTCTCTCCCTTTATCAAATTCTCTATCTTTCCCTCAATCCCCATTACTCTCCATGAGGTCCTTCCTCTTTTTCTTTCAACCTCTTAACTTCACTCACCTTTTCTCTCTCTCAATCTTTTTATTTCCCTTCCATACTCCCTTTTGTCTCATCCCTTGCTCTACATTTCCTTCTTGCTTTTTTTTATCCCTCTCTCCTCTTCTCTTTCTCATATCTCTCTCTCACTGCCTCTCCCACACTCTCCTTACTCTCCCTCTCACTCTCCCTCTCTTCCTCTCTAGACCTATCTCATAAGCTATATGTATATATATATATATATTCTTTCCCTCTCTGAAAATATCTCTTAGTCTCCCCATTAAATTTTCTCTCTCACACTCACTTTTTATCTTCCTTTCCTCTTTCTCTCTTGCTTCCATTCTCATTTTTTCTCTTCCCTCACTTTCTTTTCTCTCTCTATTTATCTATTGCTCTTTTCCATCTTTCTCGCTCCCAGTATCTCTCTCAATTTCACTCACTTTACTACCTCTCCCTCTCTCTAACTCTCTATTCTCTCTCTTGTGATCACTCTTACTATCTCCTCTATTAGTCTCTCTTCCCTCTCTCCTCTCACTCCTTCTCCCCGTCTATCCCCTGCCGCCTGTCACTCGACCTTCCCTCTCGTTCAATCACTCCCCCTCCCTCCCCTCCTTATTCTCACCTTTTCGCTATCTCTCACTCATTCTCCTATTATCCCTCCCTTTTTTGCTCTAGCTCACTATTTCTTGCTATGTCTGCCTTCACACTTTCTTCACTCTTTACTTTTCTAAATCTCACTACCTCTATCACTCCCTCTCTTCAATCTCTCTCACTCCCTCCCTCTCTATTTTTCACTCTTTATTCCAATCATTCATTTACTCACTTTGATTACTCTCTTTTCCATTACACTAAATCACACACACACACACTCCCTTTCTCTTTTTCTTACTCTCTCTCTCTCTCTCTCACTCACTCACTCACTCACTCACTCTCTCTTCAATCGTACTCTTCATCTCTATAATGCTCACTCTTAATCGGACCCTCTCTGTTCTCATTCTTTGTTCCTTCTTTCTCATTATCTCTATTTTATTGCTCTATCTTCTCTCTCTCTCTCTCCTTTCAAGCTTTCCCTCCATAAATCCCCCACACTCTCTGCCTCTCTCTCACTCACTTTCCTCCTTTAACTTCATGTTTCTCTCTCACCTCTCATTTTCACACACTATCTCCCTCACTCCCTCTCACTCTCTCCCTCTCCCTCTTGATCTCTATTCATCCCTATCTTTCACTCATTCTCTTTCTCTCCTTCCCTCACTCCTTCAACATACCTTTTCTCACTCGCTTTTCTTTCTATTTCTATCTTTTCTTTGTATCAATTCGTCCTTCGCTCCCTTTCTATCTATCTCTCATAGTTTGTTCTCTATTTCTTTCTCTTTTATTTCTAACATTCTTCTAACTTTTTCTCTTATGTTTCCCTCTCACCTCTCTTCCTTAGTACACACGCACATACTCTCTCTTTGTTCAATATTTCTCTCTCAATCCCTCACACGGACTCTCTCTTTCCCACTCTTCAACTTTAATCTCTCTCAATCCCTCTCTCCTCTCTCTCATTGTTTCTCATATTCTCTCAACCTTCTCTCTCTCCCTCCCCCTCTCTGTCTCCTCTATCTCTAACTCTTGTTTCCTTATTCTTGTTCTCACTCTCTCCCTCTCTATCTATATGTCTCTATTGATCCCTCCCTCACTCTCTCATTTATTTTCTCGCTCTCTATCTCACTCTTCTCTCCCTCCCTCCCTAGCTCACAATCTCTCTCCCTTCGTACCCTCATGATATCTTTTTTTCTCTTTTGCTCTAACTCTCTCCCTATATATTTCATACTTCCTCATTCGTTCCATCTCTACATCTTCCCATTGTAGCTCACTCTTCTCCCTTCTTCTCACACACTCATACACCCACACTCTCTCTCAATATTTCTCTCTCTCACCCTCTTTAGCTCCATTTTCTGCTCTATATCTGATTCTCTATTACTATCATGTTCTTTCTCGCTCACTCTCTCCTATCTCTCCCTCGTCCATCTTTCTCTCTTCATTATCTTTCCTCGTCTCTCATTTTATCTCTCCCTCTCTCTTTTTTTATATCTTATATGCTCTTTTACACTCTGCTTTGTTGTTTTCTTTTCACTCTTTCCTCTTACTCTTTCACTCATTCTATCCTCCTCTCTTTTTCCCCCCCTCTCTTGTTTCCATCCCTCGCTCTCTCTTTCAATCTCTTCTCTCCCTCCCTCCCTCCCTCCCTCCCTCCCTCTCCCTCGATATCTACCTCTCTTGCTCCCACTCTCTCACCTTTCTCCTATTCTTCCACTCTCTTTACCCCTCACTCATTAATCTTACTCAGTCTTTCCTCAGTTTCTCTTCTCACTCTCACTCCCATTCACTTTTTCATTAAACCCTCTCACTTCCTCTTTCTGTCTCTCTTTCTCCCTCACTACCTCCATCTCTCTTTTCTTTCTATTCAATATCTCTTTATTCCTCCCTAATTGACTCTTCTGTCTCTGACATATCTTGCTCTTCTTTCCTCTTTCAATCCCTTAATCTCTCTCTCTCTCTCTCCAACACTCGTCTCTTGCTCCCTCTCTTGCTCGCTAATCTCTTTTTCTCATGTTGTGAGAGGAGTTGTCAAGGGTAGAGAGGGAGAGAAAAGAATGAATAATGAAGAGTGTGAGAGGAGTTGTAATGGGAGCAAGGGAGAGGGAAGGGGAGAGAAAGTACAATATAGAGAGAACGAAGAAAGTGTGAGTACAGGAGGGAGGGAGGGAGGAGGATAGAGGAGGGAGAGTGGGAGGATGAACTGAGAGAAATAGTGAGAGAAGATGGAGTAGCAGTACAGAGAGTAGGAGAGAGATAGAGAGATAATAAAGAGTGAGAAAGATATAAGAAGGGAGGGGAGTGAGCTAAAATGAAGAGAGGGAGTGACAACAAGAGAGTGAGTGAGAGAAAATTGGGAGAGAAGAAATTGAGATAAAGAGGAAGATGAATATAGAGAGGCAGAGTGAGGGGGAAAGAGAGTGAGAGAGAGAGAGACAGAGAATGGAGGGTGAGAAAGAGTGGTAGTAAGAGTGAGAGTGAAATTTAATAGAGAGAAGGAGAGAGAAAGGGAGTGGGAAGAGATTTTGAGGAATAGAGAGGAAGTGAGGAGTGAAAGAAAGCAAGAGCGAGAACAAGAGAGAATGTTTGTCAGGATAGTGGGTTTGAAAAAGACCGAGAAGAGAGACTACATAATACAAAGTAAGAGACAGACAACAAAGAGAGAGAGAGAGAGGGAGTGAGAGAGATTTATATGAAAGGGAGTGATGGAGGGAGGGAGAGAAAAATAGAGAGAGAATAGAGTGGGGGAAGATAAAGAAAGATGGAGTGAGTGAGAGGGAGAGAGGGAGGGTGAAGAGGAGAATAAATGAGAGAGAAGGAAAGATTGAGGGGAACTCCATGAGAGGGATAGATAAAGAGTGAGCGAGAAGGAGGAGAGAGAGAGCATGAGATTAGGGGATAGAAGAAGAAAGAGTGGGAGGAGAGAGAGAAGTTTGATCAACAAACGAAAGAGTATGAGAGAATAGAGAGTGAGAAAGAGAAAGAGGTAGGGAGTAAAAGTTAGAATGAAATAGAATAGAGAGAGGGAGCAAAGAAGAGAGAGAACGAAGAAAGAGTAAGGAAGGAGAGAAAAAAGAAGGCATTAGAGACAATGAGAGTATGTTTGAGAGAGAGAGAACGAAAGAGGGAGTGTTTTTGTGTGAGTGACTGTCATGGAAAAAGGGGTTATAGAAGTGAGAGCAAGAACTATGAGGATTAAAGAGTGAAAAATAAAGAGAGGGAGGGAGTGAGAGAGATTAAAGGAGTGAGTGACAGAGGTAGAGAGAGTGAGAGAAGTAGAAAGAGAAGAAGGAATGAAAGAAGATAATGAAAGAAGAATAAGGAGTGAGGAAAAGAAAAGAGTGAAAGAGGTAGAGAGTGTGAGGAAAAGAAAGAGAATGAAAGAGAGAGGGAGTGGGGAATAGAAAATGAGGGGGAGGAAAAGAGAGGGAAAGGCAGAAGGTAAGGAGAAGGGAGAGTGAGAGAGATTGAGGGAGGAAAAGAGAGTGTGTGAGAGTGAGAGAGGTTTAGAAAGTGGGAGAGAGTAAAAGATGGATGGAGAGAGAAAGGAAAAGATTATTTGTCTTTTCTCTAGATCACCTTCTCCCTCTCATACTTATTCTCTTTATCGGTCTCACTCTCTCCCTCTATCTATCTCACTCCCTCAATCTTTCCCACTCTAGGTCTCCCTTATGCAGGTCACTCTTCTCTCTCTATCTCACACACTCATACACTCTCTCCCTCTCTCATTCTCTCTCCCTCTTTTTCTTTATATCTATTTCACGCTCTCACACTCATATACACCCTCTCTCTAGCTCTCCAACATTTATATCTCCCATTCCCTCTCACTTCTTTCTCACTATTTCTCACAATCTCTCACACCTCTCTCGCTCTCTACCTCTCTAGCTACCTCTCTCTAACTCCTCTTTGTCTCACTCTCCATTTCTTACTCTTGATACCTCCCTCACTCTCTCTTTCATTCTCTTACTCTCTATCTCTCTCTTCTATTCCTCCAAACCTTGCTCACACTCTCTCTCTTGTACCTCTCTCTCTTTCCCTTCTTTATATCCTCTTCTCTCCCTCACTCTCTTTTCCTCTTTCTCTAGATCTCCTTCACTCTCTCACTACAGTACTCTTTATCGCTCTCACTCCCTCCCTCTATCATTCCCAATGCCTCATTCGTGCCATCTCTAGGTCTCCCTTGTGTAGCTCACTCTTCTCTCTCCATCTCATACACTCTTGCACTCTCTTTATCTCTTTATCTCTCTCCTTCACACACTCTTTAGCTCCATTTCTTACTCTCTATCTCACTCTCCATTATAGATTTGCTTTCTCTCTCTCTCTCTCTCTCTCTCTCTCTCTTTCCTCTCCCTCCTTCATTCCATCTCTATTATGCTCTCTCACTCTCTATTCTCTTTTTCTATCTTATACTCTCTGTTCTCTCTTTTCTATACTTTTCTATCGCTTAGTCTCCCACTCTCTCTCTCCTCTCTCCCTTGTTTCCATCCCTCCCTCTCTCATTTTATCACTTCTCTACATCCGTCCCTTTCCTTACCTTTATCCCTGTCTTTCTTGCTCCCTCCTGTTGACCTCATTTTTGATGAGGTCTTCTCTTCTCTCTTTAGTACTTAGGATATAGCCTTAGGCTTTTCCTTTGACAATCTTAGAAGACTAGAGATGGAACCTACCCCTTTAGAAACTCAACCACATCTTAACTCCTTATAAACCCCACAAGCTTGATTGTAAACCCCTAATCACCTAGAGGGTTGAGATCAAATGTGGAGGTTTAAAGGATGAGTTCCCTATAGGACTCTTTGGCCTTAGGATCACCTTGGGTGGCCTGGTCTGGTGAGGGTTGACCTGAACAAATTACACTTTCACACACATTCAAAATCCTAAAACTATTCATGCCTAGCTTGACTTCCTGACTCATGTAGATAATTCATATGGATGGACCTTAACCCCTAGGCCCTTGGCTAAGAGGGTTAGGAACAACATAGTGAATGCCTCAAATGAGTCCTCCCATGGCTCCTATGGGCTTAATATGGCTTCATGTCTCAACCAAAATGATTCCATTTCACTCACACTGGCTCAATTTTCTTTTTTTCAAAATTTCAATTTTTGACCCCCGGGGCTCCGGACCCACCAAACCTACTAAAAGCCCTTGAAACTTCCCAAAACCACCAAAATTTCCAAATCACCCAAATATTTTCCAAAATTAACCTTGAACATTTCCCCACTAATCAAATTGATCATTTACAACCAAAAATACCAAAATTTCCAAAAATACCCCCAATACCCTCCAAATTACCAAAATGCCCCTCTTGACCCAAAAATCCAAAAATTCCAACAAATTCCCAGAAAATTCCAGAAAATCTTAAATATTCCCAATTTCATTTTGTTCAACTACACCATAGGTCAATTTACCCCCACTTTTACCAAAACCCCCAATTTAGCCCATTTTAAACTGAAATGAACCCAATGTCAAACCAAATCACCCCAATTGACCTCAATTTTGGTCCAATTCACATCTAAACTTCAATTCAATATCCCTAATATCAATATAGACTAAATCCAATCCCAATTTGATTGACATTTGAATCCAATTTCATTTTTAAGCTTAAAGCCCAATTTTGACCCATAACCCAAACTTAGCCCAAACCATCCCAACTCAACTTCAATTAACCCCAAATCTTTTCTAAACCTTCACTAACATCTCCATAAACAAAATACTAACATAATTTGCCCAAAACTTGAACCCAAACCTCACTCAAATTCAACCCAAACCCAAAATCCCCAATTTAGCCTAAACCCAAGATTAACCCTAACTTAGCCCAAATCCCAAAATTGAACCCCAACCAAAGTTGAAAACTCTTTGTAACACACCTATAAACATTTCTTAACATTAATTTTACATCAAAACCAACTTTAGCCCAACCTTAGCCCAAGCTAACCCAATTTGACCCATTTTTGTCCACTTACCAAAGAGACCCAAGTTCAACCCAATCCAACTCCAAGCCTTACCAAATTGACTTCAAATAACTCATGAAACAATCCTAAGCCAAATTCAACACTCATTGGGCTCAACCATTACAAGGCTCCTCATCCTAAAAATCCATTTTTAAAATTTAAAAGCCCATTCCCTTAAGCCATTTTAAAAGCCCAAAAATTCATTCAAAGCCCATATGACACTCTCCCTCATCATACATTCAATTTAAAATCACCTCTAAAGTCCTAATTTATCACCAAATCATTCCAATT